>SNQJ01S0077540.1:73936-97552 GCA_010110895.2 Picea sitchensis | reverse complement strand
TTTCGGACTTGTTATCCTGCCCATACGTTTCGGATCGGACTGTCGACTGTACCCACCCAGGGACTCACTGCGAATTGGTGTCTTTAGTTTCCATAATATTTAGGTACTTACACAAGGTGATGGTGAAGGGAAGTCTCACTGTACCTGGAACAAACATTGGTCAAACTCACTCGGGCTCCTTGGAGGGTAAATCCACAATTACCGCGTGGAAGCTTGCAACAAGGTGAAATTCCGTTAAGCAGGTCGCCATTGTAACTATTCCACCATATCCCAGCTCCTTCTCGACTTGATCACGCGACGTTGGATTTCATCACCAACTAGTATGGTCACATAGAGAAGTTTTGTCTGCTTGGTTGATTCCTAGATTTTATTAGCGCATGCTGTTTCTTTTTGTTAGTTGGCCCTAGATTTTTAGTGTGTTCTGTTATTCTCCATAATTGAGCCCACAGACGATAAAGGTCTTCGCCGATCACGTAGGATGCAAGCGCTGCCTCCGGAAGGCTATCAACCCTTACCTCCTAACCCTCCATAAGACAACTACCATAGAGAGGTAGAAAATCAATCTGACGCTAGAAGTGCTATTGCTCCTCCGTTAGATAACTTAGAGACGCTTTGGTCACGGTTGAAAATCCCACCACCTGTGTTGGTAAATCCTCTCGAAGCACTTTTGGTTCATTTAGAATCCCTTGGGAACGTCATAGATGAAGAAGTCCCATGATTACCAGAGAGGATTTTTACTGAAACATATATGGGATCCACAGAACCAATCTTTGGTGATGAGTATAGGAGTCCTGTTCGTCCTAGCACCACAGTAGAAACCAATCCCACACCTGCTCATTTTGTATGGAGGACTTCATCGAGATACGATCTCTATGAACATTTCGAATTTATTCGACAACCCTTTCATCCTCATGACTCTCCTAGTGAACCAGAACCATCCGGTCAAACCACGAATCACCCAGTCGACCAGGTTATTCACCCTACTGCTACACCAACACAAGTCCATATTAATGTTGGACTCATCACCTCTACTCATCCCCAAATCACTTCAATATCTACCCCTATTTCTACAAGTTTTTACTCTACAGCTCCGCATGTTCCACATGATCCCGCTCAGACATTTTATCACCCGATAATGCATACCCCTGTTGGCCAATCACAACCAGCTGGAGGGAAACCACCATCCAACGAATCATTTACTCCTGGAGGAATACCTTTCCATGTCAGGCCTACCCCTCCCGGGGGACAGTCCCCTTTTCATGCTCCTCCTGGAGGGCAACCTCCGTTTGCCAGTTATACCCTGGTCGTAAATCCACCACTGGCAGGAGGCAACCCTTGTTTGCTGGAAACCCTTCACAATCCTGGGGAGTATCTTCAGGAGGCACTTTTACTCAACCCCACGTTGGGGGGCACTTGTATAATAACCCACTAGGAGGAGTATCCAATCCTGTCCCTCCCGAAACATCTTATGGGCAATCTTATCCGGGCGGCATCCCAAACACCACCTAGAGTTCTCCGGGACCATAGTCTTATCCTCCTCCTGGGCCTCATGTGTATACGCCTCCTAGATCTACTCCTTACCATTCTAAAGGGAAAAATGTTTATCCTCCTCACGTGCAAATAAGTCACCCAGCCTATAATATTCAGAACCCACTGGGTTATGCCAATGTTTCTCATGCACCATCGAACCCTTCTTATCCTGGCCAACAACAACCGTATGTAGGAGGACCTACTAGTTACAACTATCCACCTAACCTAGTCTATGGTCCTACTGGTGTTCCTATGCCACACCAGTATCATTCACATGTTAACCGACAACTACCTTTCCTTGCGACTCTGGATCTCCCAGACTTGTCTTTGTTAACTAATGATCCTATTTCTCATTCACCGGTTTGGCTAGTTATTCCAGCTAAGCTTCCTTCTGGTATTCTTAAATTTGACAGAAACCCTAGCGAAGATCCGAACAACCATGTGATGACTTTCCATTTGTGGTGTTAATCAAACTCCCTCATGGATGATTCTATACGTTTGCGTCTTTTCTAGTGAACACTTACCGGTTTAGCAGTAAAGTGGTATATTGAACTACCACGTGCTTCTTTTCATGATTTCAATTCCCTTGCGATGTCTTTCCTCACGCACTTTCAACTGCCTATTCTCTACAAGACGGGTACTGAACTCTTGACCTCCCTTCGTCAAACTAACTCCGTGCATATATCTGACCATATTCATTAGTGGAGGCGACGACGAAGAATGATCAAGGCAGTCATTCCTGACATGCTCTTGGTGGAATGGTTTACTAAATCACTGTTATCCCTGATCGCTCGTGATGTCGCTATGGGTGGTGCAGTCACAGAGGAAAAATCCATTGCTCGGGCTTAGTACTTAGACTTGGTTTATTCCCAATCTGGTACTTTGTATGATTTTCTTCTGAATGCTGCTCGAGCTAATACCAATCCTTCTAAGCCATCATCCTCATCTCATGCGGATGGTGTTATCGATTCCGTCAAAACTCAATATTTTTCCAAATCGACTACACCCTCCTCTACCTCCCCCGAAACTCAGATCTCTAAGGTGAATGTAGTTCAATATGCCCCTTCACAACAATCCAGAGGTAAGAAGAAGACAAAGAATAAATCAAAAAATAATAATGAACAACCCAAAAATCAAACACCTGCTACCGAAAAGAAACCACAACAGAAACTGAAATTCCCGTGTATCATTTGTGGTGACGATCACTACACTCGAGATTTTCCACTTCGCAATGAAGTGGCCAAAATTTTCCAAGGGAAGTCACAACCCGCTATGCTTACTCAACCTTTTCCATAGCAACAATCCATGGTTGCTCAAACCCCCTCTCCTAGGGGCAGTTCTAGCGATCCTAATGATGAGGCCTCGTCGAGTGCACATATTTATATGTTTAATGGGATCAATTTGACCACTCTCTCTAAGACATACGACACACCAGGTAACCCTGACAAAGGAAAAGACACTAACGGTACCGGTAATTTACCGGATCCATCATCATCCTCCGTTAATCTTCCATTGGTTAATCCTCCGTTTGGACCACTTCAGATTGAGAAACCCACGTTCGCCTCTATCTTACGCCCTCCTAAGAGCACTATCCACAAAGCTACCTTTAATTCTAGTTCACGTGCTGCCCAAAACTACAACATTGTTGAAGATTTGGCTCAAGCACCGTGTGCTATGTCTGCATTAGAAGTTATACAACACTGCCCCAGTCAACGTAGAACGCTCTTGAGCACTCTTGGTGCTGTTGATCCTGAGTCATCCAATTAGATCATGTTTAACTTGGATAATTATGCATCTCGACTCTCCTACCAACTTTCTTTCCAAGTTGATGTTGTTGTTCACAATCAACAAATCCATCGAACTATTCTGGATGAGGCAGCCTCAACTTGTCTCATGTCTTTAGCATGTTGGAAAGGTTTAAAATCACCAGCACTCAACAAATCCCCAATGATGTTACACGCCTTTGATGGGCAAGGTTTTCATCCCCATGGGATTTTATAGTCCCTGCCCATCCAATTGGGTGGCAAAACCGTTACTGTTGATGTCGAGGTGGCTGATGCTCCCCTCGATTACAACTTGTTACTTGGAAGAAGTTGGTTTTATGCCATGACTGTCGTTGCCTCGTTAGTTTTTCGATGTCTCCAATTTCCTCATTAGAGAAAATAGTCACTGTTGATTAGTTGGATTTATGCACGACTGATGCTCACGCTCCCGCTACCAACAATATTCCTTTCTTGGGAGACCACAAGATCACGTATGAAAGTGTTGGTGTTGGTTTACTGAAATATTCTAGCCTCATGGGTACCTTCCCTACACCACTTCCATCGACTACACATCACATTGACATCGTCGATATGATTTTGACCGTGGCTTATCAATCTTTGGGATCATCTGACCCTTGGATTGTACCTCGTTCGTTGGGATTCGATGCACTAGGTGACACCATGCCACTTATTCCAGCCGAAACGTCATACGTTTCTACCCAATCCGCTTCTCCCTCCTCATATGACCAACATCTATTGGCGCCTGACATTTCCTCAATGCAATCACGATTGAGTTCCTTGTGGGCTACAATTGACTGCATTTCCCCAATTTTTCCTTTTGATGAATCTATTCCGAAAATGCTTCGTATTGACAAGTTACCTCGGGATAATAACCATCACCGATCCTCTTTTCTTCCCCCTCATGAAGAAATTCAGGCAGATGTACCGTCTATCTCCCCTCTTGGTGTTGATTTTTCATCATCTCCCATGCTTTCAACTTCCGATGATTTGGATCCATTAGTGGACATGGTGATTTCTTCGATAGGATTATTGGAGCCTGATATCCTTACTCCTATCATGGACCTCGACATGTGTTACTTCCAGAGTGATTATCTTCCATCCAACGAAGATCTCTTGGAGGCCATGACCACGTTTTATCGATTGACATGGCATCCTTCCAGAGCATTATCCTCTTGGAAGCCATGATATGGACGAAACCACGAGCATAGTTTCTCTTCTCTGTGGCAAGCTCATTAAAAAATGAAACAAAGGCCTTGAGCATAGTTCTTTTCCTGTGTCAAGCTCATTAAAAAATGAAAAAGTCACCTCTCTTGAACCTTCTTTTCATCCACCCTTCTCCTTTTTCTCATCTACTAGAGAAATTGGTGACGACCTCAGAGCCAGTGAATGAATTGAAGCTTGGAGGGCATGTCTCCAGCCTTTGATGATCTTTGATGATCTTTCTGGAGTTAAACCACTAGCTTTCAAGCTGGGGGCATACCAAACTTAGTATTTGTTCTTTCTCGTGCTCGTAAATACATGAGAATGCATCCGGGTAGACTTTTATCTCTTTTTTGGACCTGTATGGATACACAAAAAAGGAACCCCCTGGAGTCTCCTTTAAACTCTTTTCAGACTCTCTAAACATGAAAAGATTGTTGAGTGATATTGCTTCCTTTCCCACTCGTTAAAAGGTTGGAAAGGGAGTCTTTCGAGTGATAATTTATCTCTTTTTCGGCCTCACGAGACTAACATTACGAAAAAGGAGAACATTGGAGTCATCTTTAAGTTCTTTTCAGACTCTCTAAAGATGAAAAGATTACCAAGTGACCTTGTTATCTTCACGCTCGTTAAAGTATTTGAAGAAAACATCTGTTGAGCGATAGTTTATCTCTTTTTCGGTCTCGTCAGACTAATTTACGAAAAAGGAACTGAGAGAGTTCTCTTTTAAGTGTTTTTCTAGAATCTATAATCATGAAAAACCTTCGAGTTTTCTGTCTTTGGACTCGCTAAAAAAAACATCGACATGCCCATATGGGATCAAACCCTTACTTCTTCCAGTTCGTTAAACAAAAGAAGAGGAACTTACCAAAGGTGAGTTTTATCGAGCATGTGTTATCCTCCTCGAGCTCGTTAAATTAAAAATAGGTACTCGTCTATTTGGATGGGGGAAAAAATTGAAATAAGCAAGCCAAGCATTTTTTTTGAGAACATTACCAAGTAACTCTTAGAGTCACCCTTGAACATGACACTTTGTCTTTGCACACATTTCAATCCACTAAACCTCTGCACTAAGCCAATCCTTTGAGTCTCTTTCACTCCTTTGGGTCACCTGACATAAGTCACATCATCCACTGCATCATCAAGTTTTGGTCCATGTCATGTTTCTGCTGTTGTGCATCAGTGTTCAAGGGAAGTATCCGCCTTGAGAGTCAGCCATCACAAATATCTTATCTCGATACCTGTGTCAGTCCATGTTCATTTGATCTACCAATTACATCTCTGTGTCTGTTTCGTGTCGTTGATGGGGGATACATCAAGGCCCTCCTTCGATGAGTCTATTCCTGTCGACTTTAACACATTATCCAGGAATTAGACTTAGAAACCGGTTAGTACTTTGGGACCTGCATGCCTCAATGTCAGGCCTCCTCACGTATGACAACGGATTTACATCATTGACCTATGATCAAATGATTCCACGGATGTTTGACTCCAGCTCATCCATTCACATTCCTTGGAATGTACTAAAGTACCTTGGGAATCATTGACATTAATGGTGATTTCCCTCACGCTTGTTAACAGTTTACATCATTGACCGGTAATCAAGTGGTTTCTGCCATGTTCGACATCAGGACATCTATTCACATGCTTAGATCCGTACTACATTGGGATCGGTAAGAAGATTCTGGGTTGAGTGATCACTTTGATATATACTTTTCCCAGGTTGCGATGGAGTTTCTCTTGAACAATGACACATATATTGTGGCATAGATCCACTTTGTATTGGTCGTGGCTATGTCTTGTCATCTTGTAGATCCACTGTGTATTCTTCATGGCTACGATTAGTTCAGGTCATATGAGTATAGATCCAGACTGTATCTTTGGTGGCTATACCTTTTATCAATACAATTATGGATCTGCAGTGTATTTTATGGTGGCCATACCTTGCAAGTCTTTATCACCCAAGCATAGGTATGCCTGCCTTGGGTCTGAAACATGTCATAATATTTGTTGGATGTTTGTGTGCAGCTTTTGTCAATTTCTCTGTGTCTATACCCTTGCTTGAAAGTCTACAAAGAATTTTCGTTATCAGTTCTCATCTTCTAACTTCATACTTTGGGGGGCAATCTGTTACACATCAAAATTACTCACTTCGATAGTGTCGCAAGTGTCACATTTTTCTCACAAGTGTCGCAAGTGTCAAAGAAATCATACTGCCATGATGCCTATGTCGTGCCTATAACGACATGAGAAGGACACTTGAAACACCTCAAACATTTGCCGTGGAAGAAGAGAAATGAGTCAACAGGCTTATGAACCTCTTGCCACCTGAAAACACCCAAAAAACTGAGTTTTTGGAGGGGAGCGCTCCCCTATACCTCTCTCAGGAGTGATGAAACTCCCCTATACACTATCTAGAAGCGTTATAGCGTTGGATCAGTGCTTTTGCAGGAGCCCTCCTACTCTCAGGAGTGCTGGCGCTCCCCTAAACACTACTAGGGAGCATTATAATGCTCTGAATGCCCTTTTGAGGGAGCGCTACCTATTCTGGGCAGCAGTTGATTTGTTGAGAAGAATGGGGGAAGGATCTTTTCATTCTTAGAAGGTAGTTGAATTCAAATCCTCAATCAAGCCATGATCTTAGGGCAGATCCCTAACTGAAGGAGGAAAATCCTCAACTCACCCCAAATATATCTCAAGTTGTTGAGCCTCTCCAAGGCTATATAATCAAGCTTTCTCATGGTGAAAAAGGACTGGAAAGGGAGAATCACACCAAACTTATGATCTTATAAGTGGTGCTGGAACAAAGATGATTTGGAAGCAAGAGACCTCTGATCTCATATGGAGCAATCGGTGAAGCTATCATCATTCAGATTGTGGATCTTTTGAGCAAGGGGTAGACAAGGAGGACTTGATGAAACTATTGCAATCCATCTACGACTGTAAGTAATGTTTTTTCCTCATTAATATAATTTGCTTGGCCTGTTTCTTTCTAATTCGTGTTCAATCTCACATGAATTTGTCTCTTTAGTAGATAGACCTATTTCGAACTAATCTTGATAGAGTAGGAAGTGGTCGTACTTTGTTTGTCTACAGGTCTTATCGAGGAGCGAAAGATTGGAGCTCAATTCAGAGTGTGCAGGGACAAACACCGATAAAAGGTATTTTTTTTCTCCTTCCTCCTCACACACTAGTCCACCTAGATCTAAAAGGAAGTTAGTGACCATGATAAGCACTTTGTATCTTAGAGTTAAGATTCTATCTCTTTGAGGAGATCTACCTGTCCGCAGGGAGATTTTCCTTCAACAAACCGTGATAGAATTATTGATTATATAAACATAACTATTGGTCCTTTCTTCACTTCATTGTTTTGAAGAGTTTGAGGATTCTTCATTAGAAACCTCCTTATTTTCATTGTACCCAAGACCGGTCTTGTCAAATGGTGATATTTGACAATTTAGGATTTCATTCAAGGTTGTAGAAATCTCTTTGAATTTCATGTTGGTATGCGATTTATTTGACTCCTTTCTTATAAAAACTATTTCATATTCTAGCCTGCTCTAGACACCTTATTTTTATTTTAGTTGGGCTCTTAATACTTCTTCAATTCTCATTTCCTCTTCTATTTGAGTCTTTAGAATAATCACTATCTTCTCTGTTTCTTCAAGATCATTTTCCTCTTCTTTATATTTTTGCAATTCCTTTTTCTGCTTTCTATTCTTTTCTTTGATTATGTCTATTTCTTCTAACGAATTAATGAGTTCTGCTTCAATATCTACTTCTGCATCACTTTTATGATTTTCTTCTTCTGTTGAATCTGTATCTCTATTTCTTGGAAAATTTGTCTGTGTTTCTATACCCAGGAAGAGAATCTCTTCTATTTCATTGTCATTGTCACCTGAAGAGTTGTTTTCCTCATTGATATATAGTTTCATCTTTTGTTTGTAGAACTTCTTCCTCTGTTCAATATTACCCTTCTTGTACCTTTTGAAACTAGAATCTTCTTTTAGATTGATATTTCCATTTTTTGCATAAGGACATTTATTATAAAAGTGTCCTACTTGTCCACAATTAAAGCATTTGAAGGAAATCTTACCTTTGTATTTTCCTAACCCCCTCTCGAGATTTCTAAAAAACAATAGCTTCTCCTGCATCTCATCCACTATATGAGCTATCACTCATCCTGTATTCTTCTATATTTTTCATGTTTAATGCTTTGAAGGATGATTACTTCATTCATGTCTTTGTTGTCTTATCCTATTTTCTCCTCATTTCATATGCAGTGAGGATTTCATGCAACTCATCCATTTTTAGATTGTCTAGGTCTTTTAACTCTTCAATGGCAGATATATTGGGACTAAATCTTGAGGGAAGTGTTATAAGCACTTTTTTCACAATGATGCTTTCATCAATCTCTTCACCCAATCACCTTATAGTGTTGACAATATATTTCACAAGAAGAAAATAGGTTCCAATACTCTCCTCTTCATTCATATTGAGGGTCTCAAATTGTCCTATATGGATTTGTAACTTTGCTTTCTTGACCTTGTCATTCCATTCATATATTTTCTGTAACTTGTCCCATATCTCTTTTTCTAACCGAAAATGCATGAATTTGACAAATACTTATTTTTCCAGACCATAAAATATTGCATTCTTGGCCTTAGAGTTATTGTCACTGAGCCTCTTTCCAACTATATCTATAGGTGGAGTTGTTGGGGATGTGTTACCATTCTCAACTTCACTCCAAACATCAAACCCAAGTGACATCAAATAGGTTTTCATTCTCATGCTACAGAAAACATAATCTGGTCCATAAAAAAATGGAGCATTGCTTGTGGAACAACCTTCCTATTTATCCATTTGTGCCACAGGAAATTACCTTCCTTTGGTTAGACTATTTATGAAGAAACCCACTATGATACCAATTGTTGTCACACTTATTTATATTGAGAGGGGGGGGGGTGAATCAATGTAAGACTACTTTTTCTTTTCTTACAATATTTATCAACATGTTACTTTACCAAATGTAGTAGTTTAAAGATAAATACATAACCATACAATCACAATACACATTGATTTAACATGGAAACCAAAATGGGAGAAAACCACAAAATGATTATTTTATATAATCATGTAAAACCAACCTATTGTTATAATGTTTTCAAGCACCAACTTGCAGGAGACACCAATCCCCTTGGCTGAGCACCAACTCAGCGATAATGTTTTCATGCACCAACCTGCAGGAAACACCAATCCCATTGGTTGAGCACCAAATCAACAATGATGTTTGCATGCACCAACTTACATGAGACACCAATCCCCTTAGATGAGAACCAAATAAACACTACTTGTAGATACCAATTTTAATAGAAACATCAATCTCTTCAATCTATCAACAATACCAGATTATTTCATTTCTTCAAATCTTCGTCTGCTCAAATCCGTTGCACTGTGTTTTGCTATAATTATAGTTCACAATTTGGAGAAGTTTATTTTGTCCTTGCACCTCCCAACCACCCTTGACAATTTCATTATATTCCTTTAATTTTGCAGGCATCCTCAGGCCTTCAAGCCTCATAACTTCTCTTCCACGATCCTTACTTACTCACTTCCTTCCACACTTCACACAACACATAAAAAAAACATGGCATAGTTATTTATACACTTCCTACCTCCAGATATTTGTCCACATATAGAAGGAAATCATGCTCAACATGTTGGCTTCGAGTCCTCTTATTTTCCTTCAAATTGGGATATCAAAACACCTCCACGAAAACTGGTCTCACCTCTTTCCATTGCATGCAATATGTCCATGGGCTCTTATCGCTCAAGAGCCATTATATGCACTCCCTTGATTTGATCGTGGTCCTGGATATACTTATTGGTCACCAAAATACACGACATAGCCTTGACACACAACAACCGTCCGATATGGACCTTGATCAAATATAAAGTATTGATCTCATTCCCTAAACACTCCGTGCAACCACAATGTAAAACAACCATTCAATCTTCCCTTGATTAGATCTCATCCATCGATCTATTTTTCTTTAGCATATAGAGACCACCTGGTCTTTAGCATACAACCACCATCTAATCAAATCTTAGGTTGATCTCGAACGTCAATCTGTCTTGATAGATTCACCATGGGTATAAGGAATATCTCTTCTTCATTTCAAGCTTTCACAACCTCCAAATTACACCCTCAAGTTCTGCCGCACTCATTTTTCAACTATACTTAGAAAATTTTCAATCCTTTCTCCGCGGGTCTGAGGCATTTTTATCAACCCTTATATGGCCTCCATAATACACATTCACGTTCCACCACACCTATTTTTCACCCATACTTAGATGCATTTCCAAGAATTTCTCTACGGGTCTACAAGACATTATGAGTCTTTTTATCTCTCACCCTTTTGGTCATCCGATCACCTTCTGGGCCGTCCGATCTATGACAAGTAGTGATATCCTAGGTCATCCAATCAATGTTGGTTGTGGATCCTGATTATATTCCCGATTCATAGGTCTTTGTTTTTAGCCATGTTTATACCCCATGAATACTATACACCCTATAACACTGTACACCCCTCCACGCCGGGGGGGGGGTTGTAGGTGGGGCTTTCCCCCCCTGCGGGGGTTAAAGGGAGAAGCCCCTGAAGGAAAAATTTCCTTGTAAATGTATATTTTAATTTCATAGTAAATATGGACTGTTCATTATAAGGTAGCAGATCTGACGATAGAAGTTATGTTAGGGTTTTTTTCCCCAGAACAAAACCCTCTTTTATGAGGGAATTCTATTGCGGTTGTGTATCATTTTTTTGAATATTTTATTTTGAGAGAGGAGATTGTGAGAGAAAGAAGAGGTTATTTTGAGAGAGGAGATTGTGAGAGAAATAAGAGGAAGTTATAGCAGGTGTGTTGTAGGTTGTATCCCTTCATTTTTTGGATAATAAAAGGAAGGATTTGACAATTTCTCTGTGGACATATCCCACACTGGGTGAACCATGTATATCTGTGCCTCTATTGTATTGTGTATCTTCTGTTTTTTATTTCTGCATTTGTTTTTATTTTATTTCTCTGTGATCCTATTCTTCTAACAATGAATTCCTCATACTTAATTTCTTTTTGACATCTAATAGTGGGTCTAATCCTTTTCCCGATTCACTTGTCTATCTCTGTGACCTCATCCATCCGACTGATTGATATTGGTACTTAGTCATTTATTTAAAATTTCTTGGTACTTAGTCATTCTTTATACTTAGCCAATTCTCAAGATTTCACTGCGGGTCGCGGGTCTACAAACTTCTCCCGATTCTATATCTGTGACCTCATCCGTCCAACCAATTATTGACACTTAGTCTATTTTTTGAACTCCTACCACAGGTCTCTTACACTTAGTTGATTTTTGAACTCTTATAACGGGTCTACTGGTTTGCACCCATTTCTTCACATACTCCATATTCTCCGTTGTGCTCACTATATCCACGATGTCCTGGTACTTAGTCATTTAGTCATTTCTTCAAAATCTCTTGGTAGTTAGTCATTCTTTATACTTATCCAATTCTCATGATTTCACTAGGGGTCTTAGGTCTACAACATTTTCCCTATTTTATATTTGGGACCTTTTCCATTCGAACGAGTCTTGACACTTAGTCGGATTTTTGAACTCCTCTACACTTAGTCAATTTTCAAACTCTCACTATGGGTGCATGCCCATTTCTTCACATACTCCTGATTCTCCGTCGTTCTCTCTATCTCCATGATTTCTTGGTACTTAGTCATTTTTTGAGATCTCTTATGATGATGTTTCATATGAGGTGGCTTCCATGTGGAAGTATTGTTCATGTACACTAGATGATGTGGCCTTGGTACAATCCCTGACACATGGCACTTCATATGGCATCACTGACATGGATTTACTCTAATTTGGAATTCATATGAATAGACACGTGGCGCTAATTTGTATGATATCATGGAGCTGATGTGGCTGAGCTCACCAAGTATCAGACCCAAGTATTTGATCTTAACTATTGATATTTGGAGATGAATGGTCAGGAATTATCCTATTCTGGGTCCACAATTATCTATGCCAAAAGTTAACACATTTTGCATTGTTCCATGACTCTTCATTCACATTCAAACTACGTTATCTCACATTTTCATTATAATCCCTTTGAACTCGGTTTTCCCAACGAATGTGGGATACATCATTTTGCAAAAATATTCTACTTTATCTTCATATTTTTACTTCAACTTCCGTACTAGACTTACTACTGCTCAGGTTTGTATCTCACTCAAATTCCAATTGTGATCACTGATCTACTCACCACCAAGGCTTAGCCACATCTCTCTTATATGCACATAAATTATTCCTCTGAATCGTTGAGCTTCAACAAGATGTGATTACTCTGCCACATAACTCTTCAAATTCTATCTGGTTTGGTCCGATTCTCTTTGATATTCATGGTCACACATAATAATATTTCTATTATATAATTTTCATGTCACGAGTAAACACACAAGGCTCTTGCAGAAGGTCATGATAATTTCAGTCTCCTCTCCTTCATTCACACGGGGTCATAGTCTTCCCCTATCTTTGACATCAATGACAACATTATTTCCAATATCCAGTCCTCCAGCTCTCTTCCCCACAACCTACACAACCCAATGGATTAGATCCCCCTTCAGTACTCATAGTTCCTTAAGCCTTCCTACTTCCATCCAAGGATTCTAGAACATGCTGGACAAGAAATTTCTCTACTGGTACCTCAGGAATTTTACAGATGCAACATAATTTGCAGAACAACAAAACACTTGCTTTTCTTGACAATTTTTTAACAATATGTTTTTCACAGGCTTGCAACCTTTTTTTCCATGGAATTGGAGCTCCAAACAACTACTAAACATGCCCATTATGGTTTCCTTCAAGCTTACACACTCATAACTCTCTTGCTATCCAAAAATATCCATCTAAAAACTGCCCTGCATGCAAAAATTTGAATCATCCTTCTGCTCTCTTCCCCATATGAATTTTCTCTCTTTCTCTTGCTTACTTGACTTTCACTCTTTCCTAAGATGATTGTACTCATCCCCCGTGATCTCAATAACTATGGGAATTGACTCTCGTAGACACCCTCTTACATGAATTCAATGATTGGGATCTAGAAGAGTGAACCAGAAAATGGAAGGTTCATAGCAAGGATAATTTAGAAATAAATGGTTTGGATTTAATAGACATGTGTAAAATCTCCCTCCCTTAGACACCTTCCTTATCTTGTGGAAGATAAGCCCCGAAATCTCCATCCATGTCCATCTTCAACTGATGATACAATTTATCTATTAGATTTACTATACATTATTTACATGTTACATTGCTTGGCCCTTAGCCATACATTACATTTACAATATACATTGCTAGTTTGGGGTTTGAAAAAGAGGATGTTACATCCCCCTCCCCCCCCCTACAAACTGCACTGTCCTTAGTACACATCACCATACAATTTACACATTGACATATTTAAAATATTACATCAAAATACTTGATAATGTTGCCACTTTATGAATCACGCAACAATTCCAAAAAAAAATTCTCTTTTCCCCTCAACCCACACATCGAATTGAAAATAAATGTTAGATTTGTGGCTCCAGAAACTCCAATGAAAAAAATGGAGTCTTCATTCTCTTATGTACAAATGTACATTCAATTATCTTCAAAATTTGCAAAAAAAATTCAGGTATGCTTTCTACATGGCTTCCTTGTTCTCCCACATAGCATCTTGAGGACCGTAGTAGGTCCAATGAACCTTTAACAATTTGATGGATTTGTTCTTGAGAAATTTGAATTTATGGTCCAAGATGTGCACTGGTTCCTCCTAGAAGTCTGCTTCATGTTCCACCTGGAACAGATTCCAATCAATCACATGATTATGAGCAGATACACATTTTTTTAATAAAGACACATGGAACACGTTATAAATTCTCATGGATGTAGGTAATGCTAGCATGTATGCAAATAGACATATCCTTTCTAGAATTTCAAATGGCCCCAATATCTTGCTTCCAACTTTGGGAAAATTCCTAATTTCAACGAGATTCTCTTGGATTTAACTTTTAAAAACACATGCTCTCAAACTTTAAATTCTCTATGTGTTCCTCTTTTTTTGACATAGCTCGTCTTCCTGTCTTGTGCAATTTTTAAATTCTTCCTGATCTTTACCATCTGTTCTTTCATTTCCTTTAACAATTATGGCCCAATCACGACTCTGTCTGTTGGGTTATCCCAACTTACTAGTGTGTTGCATTTTTTTCCATACGATGCTTCAAATGGGTCCATCTTCAATGATTCTTGATACCCATTATTTTAAGCAAAATCAACTAAATGGATATAGTCCTCCCACCTAGAAGCTGTGTCCAATACATACATTCTCAACACATCTTCAATTATCCGGTTAATTTTCTCTGTTTTCCCACATGAATTTGGGTGATATACTATACTGAAATTCAAATTTGTCCCAAATCCTTTAAATAATCCCTTCCATAAATTGGAAGTGAACTTGGGATCTCAGTCCTACACTATTTCCTTAGGAACACCATGTATCCTAGCAATTTATTTCATACAAATTTATGCAATATTGGTTTCATTATGAGTTAATTTTGTTGATTCTTTTGTAGCATCAGGAGGCATTCCCACTTGTGGAGTGTGGTGAGAATACCTTTGTCGCTAAGAGGGATTGTTGATTTTTGTATCTTCAAACATCCATTATCACATGACCATAGGTGTTGGTCATGTGGGAATCATTGTGGGAACCACATCACACTTTCAGTTTGGTGAAAACCCCCCTTGGATTTGAGTGGGGGCTTCATGGGTATGGTGATGGGCTTTGTTGGATTACGTTGGGGATTCACACCCACATGGAAAGACTAATTTGATGTTGACTTGTGGAGGGGATTCTATGTTGACCTATAAGACTTGTATATAAATGAGAGAGGTTATTGTGACATTTAATCATGTAGAGATTTTGGAGACATGATGGATCTAGAATAAGTGAGTTTTCACTTGTGCTAGGAGGATTGGTAATCTCAKCAAAGGGAAAGTCTGCAAGGTGGGGAATCTAGCCCTGAAGAGAGAAGCAAAGAAGGTCGCATGTGTGGAGAGAATTTTTCTTATGATACRTGGTTTGCAGGAGGATGAAGCATGTATATATGCGGGTTGTAGAAGAAAAAATAAYGTATAGGGTATACACGATTTKATGTGGAGAAAACAACATATGTATGTGGGTTTCCAGTAAGGTGAATCACATATCTAATTTTTTCCGGGCATGTACAGATTCATACAGACTGACATGTTACATCAACAGGATGTATAGGTGATTTACAAMWGATTCTTGGGTAGATGAGATTTCCAAAATACTGTTGAGTTTTTTTCTTTRGATTTGTATGGTTATTGTAGGATAAAGTTGTCCTCATATTTGGTGACATTATATTAGCTAAGAGGACTAGTTTTGTCCTTAATCTTGGTGACATTGAGAGGACTAGTTTTGTCTTCATATTTGAAGGATTAGATAAAGTTACTTACAATAATTATTGTGTCTCTTGTGTATCGATCATTCATATATGATCTTGTTGTTTTTGCTGCATATGTTTTCAGTCAATAATTTCAGTGTATAAAGTTGTTCAGTGATAGTTAGATCACTAGGAAGCAATTTTCAAATCTGAAATTAGTCATATAGGTTTTCATGTGAAAATTGAAAACTTTCACCGGAATGAAATGTGCATCCTTTGTAAGCTTGTCCACCACTACCATGATGGAATCATGTTTCCTTGTTGTCCTATGAAATTTGGTAATGAATCGATACTAACAACTTCCCATTTCCATTAAGGAATGGGTAGTGGCTGCAACAATGATGCTTGATGTCCATTCTCATCCTTTACCATCTCACATTCCAGGCATCTATCCAAATAATCACTGACATCTCTTTTCATTCCAGGCCACAAATATTGGCCTCTTACAATTGTAATAGTTTTTCGGTATCCTAGATGTCCAACATATGACACATTGTGCATCTCCTTTAAAACAAAATTTCTCAATTCCTAGTAATTGGGAACATAAACTTTGTTCCATTATAAGAGGATTCCATCCTCTTCTAGCTTGTAATCCTTATATTTCTACTATAGGATTTCTTTAACGTGCACATAATGTTGGTTTGATGTTACAACCTCTAGAATTCTCTCTTTTAAATTTGTTATGTACATGCTAATTGTTGTATCATGCATTTTATGCACCCTTTTTTTTAGTGCATCGACTACCTTGTTCTCTTTTCCCTTTATGTGCTTGATGTCAAAGTCGTATTCACTGAGAAATTCTATCCATATAGTTTTTCTAACATTTAGTGTTAGTTGTTCAAACAAATATTTCAGACCACTATGGTATTTCCTCAATTCAATTTTTTTACCCACGAGGTAATGCCTCCACATCCTTAAAACATGTACTATGGATGCAAAATCTAAGTCATGTGTGGCATAATTTATTTCATGCTCCAATTTTTTGAATTATAAGAAATTACATGTCCATTTTGTGTAAGGACTCCACCGAACCCTTTCTTGCATGCATCCGTGCACACAAAAAAATCCTCATCTAGATTTGCAACTTTTAAAATAGGTGCACCGATTAATAAATCCTTCAAGTGCTGGAAATTTTCTTCACACTTAGCACTCCATTCAAAATGTACTCCTTTCTTTTGCAAATATATTATTGGGTGTGAAATCTTGGAGAATCCTGCAATAAATATCTTGTAATAACCAACTATACCCATATATGATATAATCTTTGAAATGCTTGTTGGTGCTGGCCAACTTTTGATTGCTTCAATTTTCTCTGAATCCATTGTTGAGCCATCTTCTAAAACAATGCAACCCAAATAATGGATTTTATTTTGATAAAATTTGCATTTACTCAACTTGGCATACAATTGGTTCTCTCTCAACACTTGTAGCACCATCCTCAAATGTTGTTCACACTCCTCTGTATTGGAATATATAAAAATATCATCCAAGAATACATTGTCAAACTTGTCTAGGAAATATCTAAACACCCCATTCATCATACGCATGAATATAACAAGTGCATTTTTCAACCCAAAAGGCACCACTACAAATTCATAGTGTCCATGCATTGTTCAAAAGGTTGTTTTTCTAGTATCTTCTTCTTTGATTCTCACTTGATGATAACTTGATATCAAGTCATTCTTGGAAAATATCCTTCCTCCATTTAGCTGATCAAAATGATCAATAATCCTTTGCAAAAGATATTTGTTCTTGATTGTAACCTTGTTCAACTACCTGAAGTCAATACATAACCTCAACGTTCCAAATTTTTTCTTGACAAAAATAATTGGGGCACCCCAAGGAGAAACACTTGGCCGTATGTATCCCTTCTTCAATAAATCTTCTAGTTTCATTTGCACTTATTTTACCTTTGATGTGCTTATTCTGTAGGGGGTTTTAGACACTATGGTAGCTCAAGGAATTACGTCAATAGAGAAATAAATATCCCTCTTTGGTGGAAATCTTGGCAACTCCCCAAATACATCTTCATATTGTTTCAAGAACAGATAATCTTCGAGACTTGGCTCCTTATCCTTCATTGAATCTTCCATGTGGGATGCATATATATGGAACCCTTTTCTAAAACTTCTTTTCAACTGAAACGCTGAAATATCTCGAACATATATGGGCCTTGGAATACCTTGTAGTATCCTTGAATTCCCTTCCTCGTCAAGACATGTGAAATCCTTTTTATAACAATATAAGGCAACATGATGTTTTTCTAACCAATCCATACCAATCAAGCAGTGATAATACCCAAGCGACATGACGTTCAAATATTCCTTAGTGTTTTTTCCATTCATGTTTATTGGGACTTCTTTAACAAGCCCATTGATTATTCTTTTGGTTTCAATGGCTATCTGAAAAAACTATGACTTTTCATGCTTAAATTTATTCAATTTAAATATTTTAACTATATTTGGATCTATATAGCTATGACTAGCTCCGTAATCAATCAAAATAACTATGGGATGATTATCAATCTTACCTTCCACTTCAATCATGTGGGATTGATAGTATTCTTGTCTATTGTCCAAGGCTACATAGATCCTTGGCATGCTTCTACCCACGTCCTCTATTGTCTCCTCCTACTTGATTCTATGCACAATATTCATCTTATCTCCCTGGTGAGGACAATATTTATACATGTGATCTCCTTTACATCCCCAACATTTTATGGGCTGCTGCCTTGGCCTCTTTGCCAAGGACTTTGTCTTTTTCTATTCATCTTGAGATGGCTTCCCTCTTTGATATGATTGAGATCTATTCATGATGAAAGGTTGCTTGAATCCTTTACTCATTTGATCCATTTTTACTTTCTTATTGTCATCCAAATCCTTTTGGAAATATGGCTTCCCTATGTCTACTCATACAAACACTTATCCTTTCTTATGTATTTTTCCAAATTTCTAGGCTCATCGAACTAAATTTGATCCTTGTAGAAGAATGGTAGTCCACTCGGGAACCTATGAATTTTGACCTTCTCATCTCTGATGAAAATCACATAGCTTATAAGTTCCAATAATTTTGTCTCATATTCATCCATGGTCATGTTACCAAGTTTGATTTCAAATTACTCTTGAATATTATTGTCAAAATATTGCTCTGACAAGTATTGTTGTTGAAAAAATTTCTTTAATTTCTTCCAAGAAATTCTCTTGTATTCAAGGTGATTAACCTACTTCAATAGATGCCACCACATATATGCATTTCCTTGGATATGGTAGGATGCAATTTTGGATTCTACATTTGATGAGTAATCATGCAACTGGAAATATTTCTTCATTCCTAGAAACCATGCTTCTACATCTTCTCCTTTCCTATTCTTTCCATCAATTAATGGTGTATTGATCTCCCTGAGCTCCCCTTGCAATATATATGAGAAGTATAGCATGTGACATACTTGGGATTCTTTCTAACCTTGAATGTGCATATTCTATTTTGGTTGAGTGCCTTAGGGAATGATGATGTCGATGCCTTCTATTACTCCCGAATTTCTATAGCCTCCATGATAATCCCTCCTATCATGAGATCTAGATACTTATACTTTTCTTGCACTAGCTTCTTGTCTTGTGCCAAAATCTTTGTTGAATTTATTTTGTAGCATATTTATGATTTGTAGTATCTTCTCATGATATTTCATAATCTTTTCATTATCGCTGCTACAGGTTTGCACTACTCTTTGCGGGATTTTCATAGTTACAGGATCCTACCTTCCCCTCCTTCCATAGTAATCTATCTCAACATTACCCATGTTGGCATACATGCATGTGATATCCTCCTCGTGTCTGTAAGATCCTTCAGAATATTCCATATCTCTAGTTCTCACATAGGAACTAGTGTCTTTTTTTTGTACCTCTAATTCTGCAAGAATGTGGATGCAACAATTGCTGTTAGAATTAAGCAAATTGCAAAATATTTATTAATTATATTACCGACCATTATTCATCTCAAATTATAAAGAGAAAAAAATGCATGAATCCAAATTCTGGGTTGATATATGGCTTCTCCACCTTAATAAATTTCTAACTACTACTCATTTTCTCAAATATGAGCTTCAAGATGAAAGTTATGGTCTGAAGAAGTTTAGATTGTTTTCCCATTTTTACCCCTATATGATAAAAGTGTCTTATTTCTCTTCCTATACAATTTATATACCCAGATTCTAAATATGGATCCACAACTGTCTTCTATGGTTCCTAATATCTTCATAGACTACTCTTGTGCCCAAAATAGAGTTTTGAGAAAGGTGTTATGCCCTATGGAAGTAAATTGTTGCTGCTCTACAATTTTAACTGTAACTTTCTCATACAAGCTCTATTTTGCCCCTAGAATAACTCATTGGAAAACTCTCTCCGAGTTATTTTATTTAAGCTAAAGAGATAGGGTGTATCGTTGGTGTACCCTATTCTCATGACTTTTGATTGCCTAAAAATGTTGTTTAGGCCCTCAAAATCACTCTGGAAGTTGATGACGTTCAAAACTACAAACATTTTGCATAAAATCATTGGTTTACTACGATAATAGTCTGCCAAAATGACCTACACCTATCATCATAAATTTTCCTTCCTTTTACTCCTGTTTTTTTTTTTGAAGCCCAATCATGCACCATTTATGTATTATGCACCAATATTCAACACGTGAAATGCCAATACTTAGTGCATGTACCACACACCCCTATTTAATGTGAACAACTTTTACGCCACACACTAATATCTAGTGTGAACAACTCTTGTACCATGCACCATTATTTAGTGCACACAACTTTTGTACCATGCACTAATATCCAGTGCGCACAAATTTTGTACTACACACCAATGTCCAGTGCACACATATTTTGTACCGTGCACCATTATCCATTGCACACAAATTTTGTACCACACATCAATATCCAATGCACACAAATTTTGTTCCATGCACTAATATCCATTGTACATAAATTTTGTATCGCACACCAATATCCAGTGTGCACATCTTTTGTACCATGCACCATTATCCAATGTGAACAAATTTTGTATCATGCACCAATATCCAATGTGCACACAAGTTTTTCACTACGCAATGCCAATATTTAGATCATGTAAGTCCTTTTTTCACTTAACTGATTTTCCACATTTCCAACTTGCTACTGTCGTGAAAATGCCCGAATCACATGTCTAAGTAATTTCATTCTCTTGGAAGTCGAAATGACCCCTCCATAGAAACCATTTGAGTGCAATTCTGACTCGTATTGATTAGAAATTTGGGGATTTCACTTAGATTTTACTTTTTCCCCCAATTTTAACACAGCTCAAATGTTGAGATGATGAATTTTACCAACTTAATGTTGATCTCTGATCCATACAAGTATGGTGTTGAACCAAAATATATGATAGCACTTTTCAATGTACCCCCAACCCCAAGCTAGTTTTATAACGTTAATTTCCACCCTTGGCATTGGCAAGCTTATTGTCCCAATCCCTATCCTATTTATAGAATATTTTCCCCATACCTCCTCGAGACTTGTGAAAAAATAGTTTTCAGGAATATTTACGCACCCTCACAGTTATGGTACTCACGTACACGCAAGACAATGAAGGGACAGTCGTGTACATGCTACAAAATGCTTACAAAAAACAATTATATCTAATTAATGGTGAGTTATACGTTTGGTTAGTTTCCTAACTCCTTTTACCCATACTCAATCGTATCTAACCAACTATAGACCACATAAAAGGAGCATTTGTCCAAGGATAAAGGTAATGACATGTAATGGTTCTTTGCACACACTAATAAAACCTCTATTTGGATAACCACACCAAGTTTGCAAACCCCTATACATCCTTGTTGTTGCTAGTTTGACCTGGAAACCCCTATTTCTGACCCTCTTTTTTGTTCACCAACTTATCTTGCCAAGATTTTCCCCTCATATCCTCTTTGGGCTCATGGTTAATCTGAAGTCAATACTATCTCATATAGTAGGAGCAATGGTGGAAGAACTTGAAATATCTCTCTACAGGGTAGCTCCACATAGTTCAGGTATAAAGCTGTAACTACCTTAACTACTCAATAAAAATAGAAACTCCTTCCTTCAAAATATGTTATGTTTGTAATGTTTTGATTGCAATCTTTTCACATATATTTTGTAGGATACTAGTTGTTGATATTTTGCTGATATTTTTCATTAGACTAATAGGTAGTTATTAGTATAAGTACTTATCCATATAGTCTTGCATCTTTAAGGTTCTTTCAGGTTGCGGAGAAACTGTTGGAAAGGAGTGGAGAATCTATGAAAATCTGAATCGACATCAACTGTAGGACTCTGGGTGAGTCAATATTTCTCTTCCATCCAATAGTTATTTATTTATTTTGAAATCAATTATTATATCCTTGCTAGATATTCTGGTTGTGATTTTGTTTCTATACGGTCATTGGTAGGCTGCATTACAACCCACTTCTGTAGGGGATTTTCCCTGAAAAGAAGCGACACCAACCTAATATTACATATATTCATAGAAAACAATCTATTGGAGACACTAATCCCCACCACTAAGCACCAACTTAGCAATAGACAAAAATCTCTTTGTGTGGGCTGCACCAACTATCACCAAGTCTGGTTGCTACTTTTTCCTTCATTACTTATTCTCACTTCTCCTTCCTTCACTAGGTCTAGTCACTTCTTCTTCCTTCACTAGGTCTTCTCATCGCTTCTTCCTTTACCAAGTCTGACCAAAATTTGAATTTCCAAATGGTGACTTTCTCAAAGCTTTCTATTTTGGGCATCTTCCCAAGAACAGACTTGTACAACATGCCATGCATCCAATTTTGAAAATATGATTATGAAAGTTGTACTTGAGGTACTTCTGTATTATTTGAAAATTTGACAGTCTTAAGAGTCCCATAAAACAAGTTATAGTGAAAATAACAAGCTAACCTATTTGAAATTGATCTCGGGAACATTTAGAAACCCTAAATTCCACACAACATATCTCAGAAAGTACAACAAACCAACATCTAAAATTTTTACCTGAGGTACTTCTACATGTCTCCTGTATTATATACAAATGTCATAGTTTGGAGAGTCTCAGAAAAGAAGTTATAATGAAAATTCTAAATTAACCTATTTGAAACAAATCTTAGACATTCAAAATCCCTATAATATATTAGAAAGTATAGAGAATAAACATTGAATTTTTTTATCTGGGGTACTTCTATATGTCTCTTCTATTTTGTAAAAGGTTCACAGTCTGAAGAGTCCCAAAAAATAAGTTGTAGTGAAAATGCCAAACTGACCTATTTGAAACCGATTTCAAGAGAATTTAGGAAACCTAAATTCCACAAATCATATCTCTGAAATGATAGTGAACCAACATCCAAAAATTTTACAAAATGTACCCAGAAATCTCTCCTATGTCTCTTCAAAATTTCAAGGTCTCAAATGTCCCAAAAAATAATTTATAGCAAAATTGCCAAGACGACCTGCTTGAAATTGATTTTAAGAGAAGTTAGGAACCCT
>SNQJ01S0077540.1:54381-67958 GCA_010110895.2 Picea sitchensis | reverse complement strand
ACTACCTGTACAACCTAACCCTAACCCCAATAATAAAGTTGTGCAGTGCATTGATATTCAAAACCATCCTACACTTTCTCTTTTCCCTGCGCAATACAATGATATTCATTTACGATCTAGGAAAATAGTAGAACCTATCATTGTTGATGTCACCTCTTCTGATAAAGAGGAAACAGAAAAGCATGATGTACCTGAAGAGGTACAATCATCCTCCAACACTGCTGCTGAAACATCAAAACCACCATTTCCTGACCATTTAGCTTTGACTAAATGCCTGAGCCACCTGCTTTCAATCTTCTAGGGGAATTGCAAAATCTTTATGTCAAAATTCCACTATTACAAGCACTACGAGATGTACCAATTTATGCCAGGACTATGCGAGACATTTGTGTTAAGAAACCCGGTAGGAAAACTAAATATCCCCTCACAGTTCATGTCATGGGTGATTTGTCTACATTAATGTCAGGTAAAGTTCCCCCAGTTAAATATGGTGATCCCGACCATCCTACCGTCTCAGTGCAAATTGGAAAAACAATAATTCCTCGAGTCCTGGTAGACTTAGGCGCTACTATCAACATTATGACTATGTAAACCTCACAAATATTACAACTAAAGAATGAAATCAGAGACACCCCAACCATCCTAGAATTAGCTGACCGTTCTACAATCAAACTGGAAGGAGTCATTGAAAAGGAATTGACCACTCTTCAACTGAAAGGGAGAGTCTAGTCTGAGGTTTTCTAGAATAACCTAATCTATTTAAGGTAACCCACCCTGACAGGTTTAACGACTCCATTGGCTGATGAGGGGATCTAACTTTAAAGATAAAAAAATCAAAACAACTAACTATTTATTAACTAATCTCTATTGTATATTGATCACACTACAAACTAAAAAAGTTACAAAACATACAATTACAAGATTTCAGAGAAGTCTTTCGAAACTAAAGAGTTTGCGAAGGGAACTAAATCCCGAGCGAATTGAAAACATTATGAGATATAATATTGATTTACAAAATATCATTAATCTAACTTTTGATTCAAACTAAACTTAAAATGAAAGAAAAAAATGTGAATGTAAATGATGATGATGTATTTAGCTTAGACGGATCAAAGTATTTAATCCATAATGATAATCTACACTCACGAGAAAATAAATAAGAAAAAGAAGAATTCACTAACCTATTATTGGCCATTAATCAAAATAGATGAATTAGTTGTATCTCCCTGTATAGCAACTCACCAAACAACCTGTCTGTAAAGAGAAATCTATTGCAAACAAGTGTGAAGTACAAAAAATAATAGTAGTTCCTGAAGAAAACAATTTCGATAGGTGGTTAAAATCTAAGTGTGAATACAAGAAGAACAACTTGGTAGATCCAATTCTTAATGAGGATATATGCACTGTTTTATCAATGGAAAGCAATTTCATTGTTAAAATTAATCATGATATGTGTGAAACATACAAGAAAACTTTAATATATTTTGATGCATACATTTAAATAATCATTTCATGAAGAATTGTAATCACTGGAAATAAACTATTGAACATGTATGAATTAGGCATAATAGATGTAGATAAAATAATAACAACAATCATGCATTGAGAAAGTAGACAAAAGATGAGCTTCAACAATACAAAATTACTATAAGAAGAACATGAAACATGTCATATTACGACAGATATAATATTAAAATCATAACAAAATCACTTAGAGGGATAAAACCTGAAGTCACTCACAGTCACACATTCTTCTTAAAAAGTGTTCAATCATTCATTTTTCTAGAATCCCCCCCCTCACTTGTGAGGATTCTGAGTCTATTTAAAAAAAATGGGAGTCGATCCACTTATCCATTCAATAGAATCAAATCCCTCATAAGATGACATATTTTAACAAAATATTGTCACTCCTCATAACAAAATAGTGCTAGTTTAAAAAAAGTAATTTGTTTAATAACTTTGACAAAACTTTGTTGGCATAACAAAATAGGGCCATACATGAAACTAACCCTATAATATCTAAAACAAAAGGTAATATCGATGATATAAAATGATCTTCATCACACTATAGATGATATATTTTCATTTTTTTAAGACCTGAAACATTAAACACAATCCATAAGAATCACATTATAACTTAATAATGGCTAGCTATAGAATCTATGATTTTGTAGTTGGTCTAAAAATATTACAAAAAAAATAAAAAATTAAAGCAAAATTAAAATGTTGACTTTGCATTAACGAAAATGCATGTAAATTGGATTCCATAACAACATTGACATTGGTGGATTCTATGACAATGGTGTTTTGAGATTTCTTTGATTTCTTAATAGCTTGAGGAGAAATATGTTCTATATCACTTATTAACTGTTGGTTTTCCCTCTTTAGCTCTTTGTTTTTCTGCTGCATTTGATCTACATGCATATAGAGATAGGGAGCTTATGAATAGTACTTCTCGGCCCTGTTGATGATTAAAAATCGCAATGAAGTTTTTTTCCCGCAAAGTATTGCTAAAGCCTATTATTATAAGCTAACAAGATAAATAATACTAGTAGGTGGGACCCCCTTGTAGATTGGGTGATAATATCTAGCTCTTATTTGATGTTTGTGCCACTGTTCGACACTGCTTACATGGTTGATGAGATCTTATTGGCGATGGATTGGGTTTATTATGTGTTGGTTCTATGTGCGACAAGTGAATGTTGGGTAAGGTATGTTATGTTTTGTTCTGAGCTCTAATTGCATGTTACAATTGCCTATGTTATCCATTGCTACTATTGCTATCTATTCCTAGACTCGTTACTTTGACACCTGCACAACAAACATGTTAGTAACAATACTAAAGATCAATTGGAAAAAGGAAAAAGCAATATAAACAAATAAAAAGGGAAGGAATTAAAATATGTTATATACTACTCTACATGCATTGAAATTTAAATGGTCGTTGTTAACCTTAGCAATAAGCTAATAGTTATGAAATTTGATTGAGTTATATGAAGTGGTGATTTATGTTATGGCATAAGTTTGATATGGGTTGTGCTATTGGTTTTAGTGGGTGATGGTTTCGATACATGGTTTAATTAATTGAGTTAATGGGAAGCTTGCTGGCGTGTTCTAAGGAATTAATGGATTAGGGATGGAGGAGACGTGCATTTACTGCACGTCACCCTTACTCCTTCCACTATATGCCATTCTAATCAGGCTATTGTTCAAATATGTTTGTTGTGGTTATGCTCCGACTTTCAAGCAGAGGGAAAACCGCTCAGCCAATTTGCGTTTAAGGTGCTTTTGATTACAGGTATGTCATTTTTTTTCCATCCATGAGTCTTCTCTGGTTATGAAATAGATATTGGCTCCAATGTATGGGTTTTTGATTTCCTTAAGTATGGAAACTATGTAAAATTGTGATTTTTTTGGAATGAATCATTGGTGGCTTTCTTTGCGATAATGTTTGAAGTTACAGTGCATTGGGTCGTTCTGAGTGTTAGCATCCATAAAGGCTCTCTGTCATCCTTGCCGATTTAGTGGAGGGTTTCATTTGGTCTAGACTGGACGACTGCCTTCACGCATTGTATCACCATGCCCAGTCTTGGATTTTATGGGGTTTAATGGGTTTAAAACGCCCTGTGTCATTGCACATTATTCACTTGGGTATTGGGTTATTTCATGCTACCAATGGTCGCACAGTGGGTCATATTGCTTCTTCTCATCTTTGTTTCACCTCAACATTGTTAGTTGGTTGACTGGGAGAGCCACGAGGGTTATACCTTGCGTGTGCTAAGTATCGTTAAAAGTCCAAATGGAGCCTTGCTCCTCTATTCATAACCTCCTCTATCACGGGGATTGTCACCCTGTCCGCGAAGACATTTGTGGTATAGCATGTGCGTGCACCATTGGTCTCAGAGGTTCTCACCTGATGTTGGGGGGCGCCTCCATGTCTCCTTGTGTTGGTCCATAGGGACAATCCTTGATTACTCCAAGATCGGTTTTGATAAAGGAAACCCATTATGTCATGTTGAATACATGGTCGATGGTTATGAATTGGTGACACAGCGTCGATGATGTTCTATTGTTAACTCGTCTCTGTTGATTATCCTTATAGTGTTTTACTTATTAGTACTTAGTCATTGCAATTGGTTATTATGACAGTCTAATTGATCAACTCGGCATTGAAATTGGTTGGTTAAAGAATGGGGTTGATACACAGTCATTGTCTTTTGCATTGAATTTATCAGAATGTTAACTCAACATTAGTTCACAATTGATTAATGATGTTTCGTGCATGATGCATTGGTATGTGTGGTGTTCCTACAACATGAGTCAATCATTACTGTGACTATGTGTTTTTAATGGCCAAAGGGTTATTTCAACCAGGATGGCTATGGCATTTCCATCCACTGTATATGTTATGGTTATTTGATTGCATCATCAAGGATAGGCACAAGTTTTTACACAATATAGTTTTGTTGCAGTTTAATTAATTTGAGAAATACTGTTGCTACCTCCTTTTATTGGATTGATAGCCCATCACTATAGGTTGAGTTAATGATACTGTGAATGCACATCTTAAATTTTCAAATGGAAATGTTGCATCATGGTAATTATGGCATGGTTATCCACTGTACTTGTTATTGATATTATTTGATTGCGCCATTAGAGAAGGTCACGGTTTTTAAACATGGCTTTGTTGCAATTTGATCGACTTGTGTTATGAGATCAAGCATGTTGTTGATGCCTCGCTGTATTGGATTGATAGCCCAACATTGTGGATGTTTAGATTCAAATTGATTGAACTTATACAGTCATGGAAATACTCTTGCATTTTGTCGGATGTCTGTGTATTCCACAACAAAGTATGTGTTGAATGGTAATGGTTGTCTGTGAGTTTAAATGGCAAGTCAAGATCTTGAATTTAAAATATTGATGGTTGTATGTGGCTGTCCGTTGATAAATATCACATTTCATAGAAGAAACAGACATAGGGTCTGTGACAATATAACCTCATTGCAATTCAATTATTAAATGAATTAAAGCACAAAATTGAGCACGACCTATGAGTTTGTATTTGATGATTGAAATAATTCGTGGGTAGTGGTTGATTTTGATGTTGAACATAATGGTTTACTATTTATTCATGTGGGGAGTGTTTTAAAATACTAAATGGATAAATGAGATGAACATATCTCCCCTACAAGATGTTGTGGACTGCATATTGTCTTGTTTGATGACACTATGTTTGATATTTGATTACAAGCAGGGAGCAAGTTAATGCACAAGATTGCTTGAACTATGCACACTAATTGTTTTGGGTCTCAGTGGTCATTTGGTTGGTGTGTTTCCTTTTACAGAATGATTTTATGGATCACGTAATTAATTTTATGAAATATAATTACTCTCTTTCCCTACCATTTTTTTTCGCTTTTTGCTAATTACAACCCCCTCGCCTTCCCACATTCATTTTTCACTCCTTGTTCTAAAATTTAATTACAATCAAGAAGAATTATGTATTGAAGTAGTTTAGAGTCGCATTTTCTTGGTTGGATTACAATGATGTTTTCTTTGGTTTTCATTATAGTTGATTGTTATGGTCTTTGAGAAGTAACCGTATTTCTTTTCCCCCTCATTTTATCATTGTTCGCTAAATACAAGCCCCTCGCATATCCCAGGACATTTTGTTCACCCCCTGCTCATTGACAATAGTTAAACAATTTATTTGGATTGGATTGCATGAGCCTGATATGTTTCTGAGCCAAAATATATTTCATATTTTTAAAGAGTTATCATGTATGGTTGTTAAAAGGACTATTTTCTAATGAATCATGCATGCAGGAATGAGATTTTTCAGCCGAGGTAGCCATGGCAAAGGCAATCAAGGGAGAGGTAATTGGAATAGAGGCCCAAGAAGGCCAAGGTTCTCCATACACTTTGATTCTAACTCACAAGAGTTAGGCCAGTTGTTTCAGGCAAGATTTTTCAATTGGATTGGGCAAGGAGTGGCCCAACCTAGGCCTGAAAGGCCTCCTTTCCAAGCTCCACAAGCCCCTAGTATTTCCGTGCCCCCTCATGTCTCATTGCAACCCGAGGTTCCCAAAAACAATGGATGGAAAGAGATTTTACACCCGACAGTCTCCCAACATCGTGGCTGGCCCAATTTGTCCTTAACTACTCCCCTGCCTATTAATCCAATTGTCCAAGATGCACCTGTTCACTCACCAGTTTAGTCCTCTCATGCTAGAAAAAGGTTGAAAACCGAATCGCACCATGCCCTTGACAAAGGAAAATCCACTACTACCCCTTCCTTGCCCTCCAATGGCTTTGACAGGTCCATGTCTTCCCGGATGCATTTGATGGACGATTGTTCTCATGTGATCAGTGATATTAGGCTTAAAGGCTCAGCGTAGCCAAAGGAAAATTCAGGAAAATTGAAGGGTGACAACAACAATTAAGGAAAGATTGCATCTAAGAGTGGAAAATATGGCTTTTGAGTTTTTGCTTTATCTATTGTTGATGACAGTTGAGTTCAGAAGTTTTTGGACAACATGTTTTATTTTTGGATATATGAGTAATGCATTTTTGAAAACAATGTCAAATATAAATGAGATAAATTGTCAAATGTGCATGTGATGATGGGAGTCACAAGGAGAGATGTTCTTGTTTAATTGTCTAGTTATGTTATAATTGTTAAGAAGCTAAATGCAGTCCTGAGGGTCCCACCTACTAGTTATTATTTATTTAAAACCCTTATTATGATTATTACTTTTCCCCCTAACTAAAAAAGTTGGTTTAGTTTTGGATTAACTTAAGTAATGGGGTGGTTCAACTACCTCAACCAATTCTAATTTTCTTAAAGGAAAAGGAAGGGAGGAACACGAGGAGGGATAAAAGAGAGAAATACTAAGGTTTTCTCTTTTGGTTTTTGTTGAGATAGTTAGGTTTTCATTCATTCCTTAATTTATCACAAGCTGATTCTTTGTTGAGATAGTTCAGTTTTCATTCATTCCTTAATTTATCACAAGCCTGATTCCTTTTTATGATAGCAGGGTCTTATTGTAGACAACAAGATTCAGGGCTGAATTACATCATTCAGACACTTGTTTCTCAGAGTTGTTGATCTATCTTTGATAGTCTCTGTAGAATTGTCTGTTTGTGAATTAGTTTTCATGACTAAGTCAAGTGGGCAACAATCTGTGGCAAGCTGATCTATCTTTTAGAGTTCAATTTTTTATTTTCTATCAGAGGTCCTTTTGTATGTTCCATCAGGGATGTCTAAGTTTGACTTTGGTCTGAAATTTTTGCATGAAATTTTGTAAAAGGAATGAATAGTTGGTGAATTTGAATGAAATAAAGGATTTCTTTATGTCTCATCTGTCTTGATTATAATATTGGTGTATTTACTTATGTCTGTACATTTATTTCAGCAACTATTATATTCAAAAAATCATATTTAAATGAATTTTCCAACAAGCTTTTAATTGTGAAAAGACTAGCCTACGCACTTGTAATCAATACTTGTGAGTTAGGATTTTATTTTTGATGGCTATAAACATAGGGTGATATTCCCGTTTATTTTTATTTAGCCAAGCATAATATAAAAATGCTTGAGTAAGATCATTTCATATCTTTTCCTCAATAGGCCCATGAAAACTCTCAAAATATATAATTGTTTTGGAGTTCTAGTGATTCTTTTCAGAGGAGTTTCCTGTAACGATATCACCCTTTAGAGTATCCCCAATACCTGGGAATCTCTTAGATTCACGAAGAAAAAAAGGTAAATTTTCAACAAAGTCATACAGGGTCTAATCCTCTGCTTCATATTTTTTCATTTATGTTTTCAAAAGATGAATCATGATCTTCTATGATTATAGGATCCATTGGAGTTTCCTTCTACTTCGATTTGTTTCTAAGCATTCTAAATATAGGGTTAAGTTAAACTTCTAGCTCAATATTTTCATAGATAGTCTGAGGAAGATTTGACTCCTCTACAATCTTAGGTACCTGAGAAATTTTAGAGGAGCTTTGAATAGGATTAGTCTCAAACAACGAGGGTTTCATTTTGATGAATGTATCCTTTAAACCGAGGCTAAATGCTTGAGAACTAATCAGAGCCTCAACTTCCACAAATTTTTTGAAAAAATACTCTTTAGAAAATCAGTCATATCTCTGAGATAATTTCATTTCTAAGGAAATTGCTCTTGCATAAATTAAATGAGCCTATTCAGGAGATGGGTCTTTGATGATTTTGTCAAACTCATCATCATTTTCTGAGACTGCATCCCACAAAATTATTTCTCAATTCTGGCATGGGTTTCAACTCTTATCACATGAACTACAATCTCTATGACTGGGTTAACAGGTAGGTTAAATTGAATAGAGAACAAAATAACCTCATCTAAGAGAATACACATGACTTGTAACAAACCAAAGCCATCCTAACCCAATGAGGATAGATTAACATACCTCATCCCAATTATAGTGTCTAAAAACTTGGAGAATAGAGGATGATACAAACCAGTCAACCACTTAAAACATTGATGCTTTTTAGGATTTCTTGCATACTCAAGGACAGGGGGTTTCAAAGTTGAATGAACCATGTTTACCTTACAATTTTCCATGAACCATTGACTCCAAATCGTGGGTGAAGACACGATCATAATAATCACAACCTTTTGGGAAGAATCGATGAAAATGCGAAGGCATAATCGTGGGAAATGGTAAAATCATTTGAGTACAGAGGGTTTTCATTCCATAATCCTTAATAAATTCCTAATTAAAAGTATTCTTTTAGTGTGATTTCACAATGGTTAATAATTTAGTTTAAGGAGTTTTAATATTGAGAATAAAGCATGGAAAAATAGTAAACCTTGACTTCCACTAATGTCATTTTAGAACATGGATTTAATTATATAAACTTTAATTGTGTCATTAGCAAAATATTCATGTGATTTAAATGTCCCCCTTTTCAAGTGAATATTGTAGCTAGGGAAATTTATAATCTTAACAATGGTTGTGGACCATAATCAAATTCAATTATCCAGAACAATTAATGGAAGTAATGTGGGATAGCGATGTCCTCTTTAAATTAAACTAAGGGTTGTAAGAGAGGCTTATTGCGAGGATCGATCAAAGCGATATAAGTGTGAATAACACCGTTCAAAGATCAACCAAGAAGGATCAACAAAAATAATTCTTAATTTAATGCTTGATAGTCATGAAAACAAGAATAACCACGAGATCATGATATGAAAATAAAACATACTCAAATGAGAACCATAAGTGAACAAAACTAAGAAAGCCAATCAAAAACATTAACGAATCTGTCAATTTGATGAAGTCAATATGAGTAAAGTACCCCATAGCGAGAGGCATTAAAGTCACCTTTGAATTTTTGGAAAAAATGAAAGGCTATTGGTCGGGGGGCTAATATAGGGTGACTCATTGGGTGAAGAAGTTATCTCTGCACTGATCCAAAACATCTCATCATGAGGATTGACGATAAAAGATACCAAGCTGTTTAATCATCAAGTTTCCTTAAGAAAGTTCCTTCTCTGGTCTATATAGTATTGATATTATCTCTGTAGACATATATAGATTGATATTAGCATATTTCATGAATTGAGGGGAAATATGATTCATATGGATTTCAGTGGCCTCCCACCTATTCCAACAGGCTCATTTTGGCATTTTTCCAGTATGGCAGTTTTTCCCTAGTTTTCGGGTCCCTGACTTGCAGGGTCATTTTGAGGCCCTAAACAACGTTTTTTAGGGCTCGCCACAATCATAATAAATTTGATAGATAGCATCAAAATGTCTAGTCCTCGAATAGACCTTTCATATGAGATATCGTGCACCTAAAATTAATATCGTATGCAAAAGTTACGACCCCAAGTAGTTGATGTACTAACTTACCCAAACGAGGCCCACATGACATTCCTGTATAGGGTTTTTGACATTCCTGAATGAGGATCTGAGGGCCCCGTTTGGTGCCTTTCCTCATTGTAAAAATGCATTCAGATACTCATTGTAATCATCTTCTTGTGAATGAGTACAACCATCACAATTCTTCTCAAAGATAAGCTGCCACCATTCTAACAAGCTTATTTCCGCTGCATTTTACAATTTCAACTTATTTCCTTATTGAATAGAAACCATTTTTATTGTATATTTGTTATTCTGTGTTAAGCATATTTTGATAATAATATGTATTCATTTCATTCTGAAAATATATTATGGATCAGTAGTATCAGAGCGGTCTGCTCCTTGTTGTTCATAATGCATGTCCCCAATGAGGTCAGGGTAAAAAGATTTGAGTCTAGAGCTTGTTTGTCTTGAGGAAAAAATCTCTCGCATGCCCAAACAACTTCTCAAGGTAGAAGAAAATAAATACGATGGGACAAGATATCCCTTCAAAATGTTTCTCAAGGAATCCCTCATGCAACAGAGGAATGAGATGATGGATATTTTTGCGCAAATCCTTCAGTGGCTACCAATAGGCGACACATATTCCTCAAACGGAGGCGTCACCCCCTTCAAGGTACAAATAAAATTTGATATTCCTATATTTGAAGTTCAGATAGACAAATATTTGGTACGCAAATGGTTGAATCTGCTAAAAGGGCATTTCTCTATCCGTAACTTCTCGAATAGAGAAAATATTAATTTTGCGCTCCTCAAAGTCGTCCCCCATGTCAAAGATTGGTGGGAAACTTTCTATGAGAAAAAGGAAACAAAGGAACCCTCATTATTTACAGTTGAATTTAGTTGGGAGTCCTTCAAGGATGTTATTAAGGAACAATACTACCCTATTGGAAGTTATGATGACCTACACACAAAATGGACCATGCTACGGCATGAAAGAGACCAAGCGGTGTTCAAGTTCACAAATATCTTCCATAAATTGCGCACCAAGCTAGGTATCAAATATTCTGAGTGACATCTAGTACTCAAGTATCACGATGGTCTACATAGATACATCCAAGATGAAATTGAGTTTCTAGACATCTCATCCTTGGGCGTGACCTAGGGATATGCCGTCAAAATCGAGCAGAATCTCAAACAAAAGACATGCAAATTTGGGTCTGGGAACCCCGCACAACAAAATCCAGGAAAGGGTGGCCCCAACCAGTAGAAAAAAGGACAAAACAAATATAGACAGTCTCAGGATGACCACTCCAGGCCACAAGCAAATAAGGACACCAAAAAGACAAATAAATATATTGGGAAGTGGTGCGACTTCCATAAGATCCCTTGGCATAACACTATCGATTTCCTCTTGAAGCAGTCATTAGTGGTTGAGGTGAAATCCATCTGAATCAGATGCGGCTTCCGACTCTAAGTCAGAACCAGAAAGGGGGAGACGAATCATAGATGTAGAAACCAGTGCTACCATTGCTACGACCAAGCTCTAGCTCGGTGAACCAGAGGAGCCATAGGAAGGAGAGCACCTTTTTCATTCACAGATGTGGGTGAAGGGTACCCTGCTGCACTTCATCATTGATAGTGGTATCCAGAAGAAACTCATCTCAGCAGAGGTTTTCAAGAGAATCACCCTGCCGACAACGCCGCACCTACGACCTACACCATCGAATGGTTCCGCCAAGGAAGCGACATCCGCGTCAGCCAACAATGCCACCTGTCATATGACATCAAGCACTTCAAAGATGAGGTATTGTGTGATTTTTCCCCTCTCTAAGTTTGTAGTGTTCTTTTGGGCCAAACATATTTATGGAAACATCATGTTGTATATGATTCTAGGCCTCGCATTATTATTATTACTTTGAACAAGAAATTGTACAGGATACCTGAGGTAGTCCCACCCAACGCTATTTTCTTGATCTCTACTAAGAAATGCATAAAGGTCATCTCTCAGATAGGGAAGTTTTTCTTCTTCATGATTCACTCTCAGAATGAGCGAAAGATTGCAACCACATCCAAGGTCTCTGAGGCCAACCTCTCCACACATTAGAAGCAAGTGGACAAGGTCGCAGAAGAATACTCAGATATATTCTCCTCACCTACCGGGGTACCTCTGCACTGTCAGGTCAAGTACCCCATCGATTTTACCTCTGACTCACTGCTACCCAATGGGCTAGTCTACCACCGCTCTCTTTTAGATAATGAGAATATCAAGCAACAAATCCAAGAACTGCTCCACAAGGGGCACATCCATCCCATCTCATCACCTTATGGGAGACCAATCGTGCTGGTAAATAAGAAATATGGAACCTAGCGACTCTACATTGATTACCAAGCTTTGAATAAAATCACAGTCAGAAACCGGTACCCAATTCCCTGAATCGATGACCTCCTTGATCAACTCATTGGGGACAAATACTTCAGTAAGATTGATATGAAGTTTGGATACCACTAGGTCCTCATAGAATAGACAGATGTATGGAAGACCGCCTTCAAGTGAAAGGAAGGTATTTTTGAATGGTTGTTCATGCCATTTGGTTTGACAAATGCTCCAGCCACTTTCATGAGGATGATGGATGATATCCTACGACCATTCACCAATACTTTTGTAGTGGTGTATCTGGATGACGTCCTCATTTACAACAATACTTGGGTAGAACACTTGCAACATATTCAACAGGTTTTGCACACTCTGTGGCAGCACCAGCTCTACGCCAACTTGGAAAAATTCTCCTTCGACATGGACATGGTTCATTACCTGGGATACATCGTTTATTAGCATGGCGTACATGTGGATCCGGCCAAAATCCAAGTCATTCATGACTGGACAGCCCCAACCACACTCACTAAGCTTTGAAGCTTCTTAGGCCTTGCCAATTTCTATTGCAGGTTAGTGTTAGGATTCTCCCATATTGCATGGGCCCTCAGCCAAGTAAACAGGGTGTTGATGATTGAAAACATCAAAGTAGTTTCACTTGCAAAGTTTTTCTTAAGCCTGTTATATTAAAACTAATAATACTAGTAGGTGGGACCCCCTTGAACTATTAAAGACCAGATCTTTGCATTTTTTATGTTGAGACAATATCTGACACGTGGTTAATGAAGATCTTGTTTTATTGGTTATAAAATGAGCTTATGAAAGGTTAGTTGCTTACACTACTACAACATATGCTATTCATTAATGTCATTTCGTTCTGTTCTTATTACACCTGCATAACAAATATGTTAGTGAAAATTGTAGAAAGGTAGTTTTGAGAAAGAGCAAAGTACTATATATGATGGAAAAGAGACCTAGTTCTGCAATACTACATGGATGAAAACATTGGTTGATAATTAAGTCCTAGATAACAAGAAAATATCTATGAAGTTGTGTTTTAATTACACGATTTATATGCACGTGGTTAAAAAGTTGGTGGCACATTTTGGCAAAGTGATAATGCAAATGGTTATACAATGGTTAATGGAATTAGGTGGCCAATATATATATGATATGGAACGTTGGTGGTATACTTTGGCAAGGTCAAAAATGTTAATGGTTATGTGAATAGTTACATGGAATTTGGATTATGCTATGGCTTAAGTTAGAAAGGTGGCATGGTTTGTTGGTTTTGAATGTGTTGATATTCTCGATGCATGGGTTGATTACTGGTGTTAATGGAGGGTTT
>SNQJ01S0077540.1:30631-51967 GCA_010110895.2 Picea sitchensis | reverse complement strand
TGCTGTTTTAATTTATGCATTATTACTTCTGTTACAATTTTTGTCTTTATCATCTTTTGAGTGTTTAGTCAAGATAGAATGCTGGATCAATTCTGCCACAGTGACACCCCTGCAAAAGAATTGTTAGTCAATAGAAATCAATCTTACACAGTTGTTATGACATCTCCTCTGAAGGACCTTTGAATTTGTTACATATTTCTGCTACTACCTTACAAGGAATTGGTTGTTTCCCACTTCTTCTTGCTTGTTCTTCATCCATTGAGATCTTAAGACCAAATCTATAAGTTTTCCTCTTTCAAGTCAAGAGCATATTCCAGTCAAATGATTATGCATATAGTGGTAAAGCCCCTCATACTTAACAGTTTCCATGAGTTATTCCCAAATTCTCGATCATCTTTCCATTAAATCCACTCACTTTCCCCTGTTGCATGATCATTCGAATTACGTATCCTTGAGATTACTATTCTTGATATGTGAAACCAAAGATTCTAAGTTCTAATCTGTTAAAAACAAATTTCCCCGTGGATTCGCCAGTTTGTTGATGATTGAAAATGTCAACATAGTTTCGCTCGCAAAGTGTTGCTTAAACCTATTATATTAAAACTAATAATACTAGTAGGTGGGACCCCCTTGAACTATTAAAGATAAGATCTGTGCATTTTTTATGTTGAGACGATGTGCGACACATGGTTGATGAAGATATTGTGTTATTGGTTATAAAATGAGCTTATGAAAGGTTGGTTTCTTATGCTACTACGACATATGCTATTGATTAATGTCATTTCGGTCTATTCTTATTACACCTGCATACCAAATATCTTAGTGAAAATTGTAGAAAGGCAGTTTTGAGAAAGAGCAAAGTACTATATCTGATGCAAAAGAGACCTAGTTCTGCAATACTACATGGATGAAAATACTGGTTGATAATTAAGTCCTAGATAACAAGAAAAAAACTATGAAATTGTGTTTTAATTACATGATTTATATGCATGTTGTTGAAAAGTTGGTGGCACATTTTGGCAAAGTTATAATGCAAATGGTTATACAATGGTTAATGGAATTAGGTGGCCAATATATATATGATATGGAACATTGATGGTATACTTTGGCAAGGTCAAAATGTTAATGGTTATGCGAATCATTACATGGAATTTGGATTATGCTATGGCTTAAGTTAGAAAGGTGGCATGGTTTATTGGTTTTGAATGCGTTGATATTATCGATGCATGGGTTGATTAATGGTGTTAATGGAGGGCTCATTGGCATGTACCACTGAGTAACTGAGATGTAGGTGGAGGAAACGTGCATTTACTGCACACCACCTTTACCCTTCCTATTGGCCGCCACCCTATTCAGACTATTGTTTGATCTGCCTATTGTGTTCACGCTCCATATTTTTAGCAAGGTGAAACCGCTCGGCCTCCTCTCGTCTTAAGGTTTTAGATTAACAGGTATGTCTCTTTTGGACATTCTTGACTTCACTTTGGTTATGAAATGTTTTTGGCTCAGTTGTGTGGGTTTGTGTTTGTCCTGAGTGCTGCAACTGTGTGGAATTTTGGTTTTGAATGGAAAATGGATGGTTATCCTTATAATTGTTTTTGAGTTCATTGGAGTTGGTGGTATTCCTTGGTGATAGCTCTTTTTTACCACTGCATTTGGTTAAAGGTTTTTTAAATCATTGTTGGATGGTTGTCTTCGCGATTCTTGGGTTTAATTAGAGCCTTGTTTTCTGTTTCGGCCTAGTCAAGAAACTGCCTCCCATTCACAAGCGAATCATAGTCCTCCTTGTGCGTACATCTTTGGCCTCAAAGTTTAACTTTAGTTGGTGCCTTTCCTCCTGTGACAGATACCATGCAAACCATTAACCCTCCAAACTGGAGCTGCACAGGGAGATTTTCAAGCATGTTCAGTTGTTCTCGATTATTGTGGTCTATTACTTCGAATGTGGGCTCACCCTTTGGTTGTATAATAGTCGTGTTGGTATATCTTTTCGTCACTACCTCTGTGATAATAATGTGATCCTTACATTGCCAATTTTCACTTCTAAAAAGTTAACAGTCACCCACCTAATGATAAAAAAAAAACCTCAGCTTTTTTTAAAATGGAAGGGCCTCTGCTCATTTCGATTGGATGCATGGGTATGCACAAATACCACGGCTTGTTCGATTGATTGATTTTTTTACCAAAATGATGAATTTTTGGTTGATGTACAGTCACTAGTTTGGCACTTATGGTGATTTGGTTGATTGCCGACATTGGTCACGAATTCTTAGGGTTGCTCACAAAGGTCGTGTTCTGTGTATGGTGTTTTGCAAATGAAACATTGGGCATGATAAATATGTTTCCCCCTGGGGATAGATGACAATCAAATAGATAATTATAGAAGGCATATCCACGACATCCTCGTGTTATTGGTTGAATAGGCCTAGGTGTGCATGCCTTTGATTGAATCACGATGTCACTTAAATGAACCAACCACTTATTTATGCACACAACCCCAACATGATATGTTGAGTTATTGGCACGACTGTGTGTTTGTTGTGACAAGTGGAAATGTTGTATTGTGGAGTTTGGTTGGTTGCACTCTGTGTGTAGTATGTATAGTTTGTTTTATACTCAGTGATACCCTCAGAGTTTTTAAGCATGTTATTTGTTGAAATTGACCATTGTTGATGACATTCGTGTCGGGTATTTGGATTGGATTTTAAGTCACATTGAGATGTTTTGTTTTACAGTGGCATGGCTACATTGCCTTGAAAATTTACTCCTACATAGCCTGTGTCTAAATGATGATTGTTTTTTGTATAGCCAATTGTCATTTCAGGCATGGCATGTGAGGTTTTGATTATTTTGATCTTTCTACTGCTTACATATATGGGAATGAATATCATTACAGATCTTGATTGTCTCTATTACAGAAACAATGATTTCATTATTATTTTGGAAACACTACTTTTAAATATAAATGTGGATTGGGGAAATGCATGGCATTGGTGGATGTTAATGATTATGGATTGGGAATGAGTGTTTTTGTTGACTTTTATAAAATGTAGAGTGTGAGAATAAAGGGAACAAGACCTCTTACAAATTGTGTAAAATACTTATGTTTTGTAATGGAACTGTGTTGGATATTAATGGACAGTGAAATTAGGCAAATACATAGGAATTATGAATTAGTCATCTCATTGTTGGTTGATGCATATTTTTCTTACTTCAAAATATGTTATGGATTGCTTAATTAATATCATGAACAATAAACATTTTTTCCCCTCTCATTATCTCATTTTTCGTTAATTACAACCCCCTCACATATCCCATATTCATTTTGTTCACTCCCTGTTCTGATATTGAATACAACCAAGAGAATATATGTGTTAAGTGGATGAAGTGGCAGTGTCTTGAGTGGATTGCAGTAAGGTTTATTGGGTTGATTTATAGTTGATTGTTGTTGTCATTGAGCAATGATCATTTCTTCTCCCCTTTCATTATATCATATTTTCGCTCAATACAAACCCCTCATGTATCCCAGAACACTATTTCACCCCCCTTCTCATTGATTATCATTAGAACAATTTGCATGGATTGGATTGCATGAGCCTGATACAATTTAAGACAAATCTATTTCATATTTTTAAGGAGTTGTCATGCATGGTTATTTAAAAGACTATTTGCTAATTGTTAACATATGCAGGATGAGTTTTTTCATTCGGGGAAGTCATGGCCGAGGAAACAGAGGTAGAGATAACTGGAACCAAGGCCCAAGAAGGTCCAGGTTCTCTATACATTTTGATGTTGATTCAGAAGAGCTTGACCAATTGTTTGATGCTGGATTATTTAATTGGATTGGGCAGGGAATAGTCCAACCTAGGCCTGAAAGGCCTCCTTTCCAATCCCCTCAAGCCCCTGGCATCCCTGTGCCTCCTCATGTCTCTTTACATCCTGAAGTCCCTGAAAATGATGGGAGGTAGGAGATTTTTCACCCAATAGTCTCCCAACACCGTGGCTGGCCCAACTTGACTTTGCCTGCTCCTCCACCTTTGAATCCCATTGACCATGCTTCCCCTAACCACTTGACAGTGAAATCCTCCGATGCCAGCAAGAGATTGGAGACTGAAGCCCACCATACATTTGATAAAGGAAAATCTATTGCTGCCCCTTCCTCACCCTCCAATGACTCCAAGAAATCTGTGTCTTCACGAATGCATTTGAGGGACGATTTCTCCCATGTGATCAGTGAGATAAATCATAAAGGCACTGCCCAACCCAAGGCGAATTCAGGAAAATCAAGAGGTGACATCAACAACCAAGGAAGGGTTGCATCATAGACTGGAAAAAATGGCTTTTGAATTTTATGTTATCTATTGTTTTATGACAGTTGACTTCATGGATTTTGGACAATGTTGTATTTTGGATATATGGATATTATTTTGAAATATTTTTAAATTTTATGAGCTAAAATTGCCAAAACTAAATATGTTGAGGGGAGGCACAAGGTGTTTTGTTTGCTTAACAAATGGATTATGTTATAGTTGTTATGATTGTTATGAACTAAAGGGATTCACAAGGGGTCCCACCTACTAGTTATTATAAATTTATGACCCTATTATGATTATTACTTACCTCCCCCCTAACTAAAGTTAGTTGAGTCCTTAGTTAGCTTAACTAATAAGTTGGTTCAACTACTTCAACCAATTCGAATTTGTTAAAAGTAGAAGTAAGGGGAGGAACAAGAGGAGGATAGAAGCAAAAGCATGCCAAGGTTTGCTCTTTGAGTTTGTGTTGAGATAATTTAGTTTTCATTCATTCATATATTCATCATAGCCTAATGCTCTTTTATGATATTAGGGTCTTAATGTAGACAACAATATTCAGGGCTGAATCAAATCATTCAGACACTTGTTCTTCAGAGGTGTTGATCTATCTTTGACAGTCTGTGTAGACTTGTCTGTTTGTGAATTATTTTTCATGATTGACAAAGGCTATTGTGTAGAGTCGAGTGGGAAGAAATCTGTGGCAAGTTTATCCATATTTTAGAGTTTATTTTTGGTTTTCTGTCAGAGGTCCTTTTGTATGTTTCATCGGGGATGTCTAAGTTTGAATTTGGTCCAAGATTTATATATGAGATTTTGTAAAGAAAATGACTCTTTGGTGAATTGGAATGAAATAAAGGATTGATTTATGTCTCAACTGTCTTGATTATCATCTTGGTATCTTTACTTATGTTCTTACATTTATTTCAGAAATTGATATGTTCAGAAAAATACATAACAAGTGAATTTCCAGCAAGCTTTTGTTGATAAAAGACTAGCCTAAGCACTTGTAATTAATACTTGTGAGTTAGGATATATATTTTTGTTGGCTATAAATATAGGGTGATATTCCCGTCTACTTTACTATTAGCCAAGTAAATTCTGAAAATGCTTGAGTAAGATCAATCCATATCTTTTCCTCAACACAGGGGTGGTGGTAAGGTGAAATTTGTGTGGGGATGGTCCCAACAACAAGCGTTTGATGATTTTAAGCAATGTTTGTGCTCATCCCAAGTAATTTAACTACTGGACCTGCAAAAACCCTTTGAGATCGAGACAGATGCTTCAGACTATGCTATGGGCACTTTTCTCACTCAACACAACCACCTCGTGGACTATCATAGTGAGACACTATGAGATGATGTCCGTAAGTACCCTACTTATGAAAAATAAATGTACTCCATTGTGCAAGCTTTCCTCCATTGGAGACATTACATTCTCGGGAAGGAAAGAGTCATCCACACTTATCATAATCAACTACATTTCATGTAGACACAAGGAAAATTGCATAATGACTTCCATTAGAAGTGGTCCACATACTTGTAACAATTCCACCCCAACATCAAGTATAAAATAGGAAGCACCAACCACGTCATTGATTGCCTTAGTATACCACCAGTCCCGACACTCACCATAGTTCTAGACTCATGCATCCATGAGACCTATGGATGGCCCCAAATTTATGAGACAGACCTAGACTTTTCCACCACCTACCAAATGTTGGGCGCAAACACAATTTTCTCTAATTTCCACCAAGCAGGTCAATGACTCTATTTTTTTGGTTGTGGATCACTTTTCTAAGATGGTGATTCTGGCCACTTGCAAGAAGAGCATCACAGCATAGGCCACTGCCAATCTCTTCTTTGAATGAGTCTAGGTACATTTTGGAATTAAATCTCACCCATTGATTAGACATGGCTAGATTTGATCGAGGCCATTGATATTTTAGGGATTGGCCAAAGAGAGGCTAAAGGAGGCAAAAGGTTAATGAAGAGGATCATTCTTCACTTGAGAGATTTAAGAGGAGAGGAAGGTGCACAAGGTAGGAGGCATTGCTACTTGAGGGAGGAATGCACATAACATTTGTGGAGGTGCTTCCATGGAGGTTGGGGCATTCACTTGAGGGAGGGCACATTCCAAGCTTAGGGTAACCCTTGGAGGAGGAGAGGTGCAAAGCTTCAAGGAGGGGGCATCATAAATTCATGAGATATTTCATGGAGGTGGAGGGATGCACTACTTTAAGGGAGCCTTAGTGAGAGGCTAAGGGTGCACACAACCTAGAGGGATGTTTGGCTAGAGGAGGGGCACACTAAGGTTAGGTGTGCACCAAACCAAGGAGGAGGGCACACTTGTGTAGAGGGCACCAAGTCAAAGGAAATAAGGCAATAAATTATCAAGGTTCAAGTGGGAAAAGGAAAAGGAAAAGGCATCTCAAAAGAAAAGTCAAAGGGAAAGGAAAGAGGGCCAAGGGCTAGCAAGAGAGGAAGGGAACACCAAGGAAAAGGGTGACTAGCTTCAAGGGGCTAGCAGGAACATATTCAAGAGAATCTATTGTATGGGGTTCACGTGTATATGTTTTCCTTGTTGTATATTTTTCTTTGAGATCTTCTATATACATCTACTCCAAATTGGTTTTCCCCATGGGGGGTTTTCCAGGGTCATGTTGACCACAAAATTATGTGTCCATTTTCATGCATGCTTAGATGTGTATATCAACATTTTAGAGTTGTAAATATCCAAGGAGTGTTATCTGTTTTGAGTATTATTGCATGTGCTAACCATTGGTATGAAAACACTTGCAAGGGAACCTAAAAAGAACACTTAACCATAAAAATTATGAGCATAAAGTTGCTTGATTGTTTGTTGTCCTACATAAACAACAAAGGACGTTTTTAAGTATAAACTTAGAGCCAAATTTCAGGTCAAAGACATACATGTTTTTTCATCCTCATAGTACCTCAATTTTCTTCATGGTATCAAAGCCCTTGGTGGAAAAGACTTGCTGATTTCTAGTGCATTTAGTGGACAGTTTTGTGACAACTTGTTGGCAGATTTTTGGACTACTTGTTGGCATATTTTTAGACAACTTGTTGGAAGAGTTAGCGGAAAGTTTGTGGGTAGATTTTTTGGACAGTTGTAGGACTGTTTTGGACACTTGTGGACAACCTCTTATCACACTTGCGTGGATAGGAGTGAGGATGATTTGGAAAACCTTTTTTCACACCTATTTTGTCAGGAGTGAGGTTGTAGTTTGACTGCCTCTTTCACACTTACGTTGACAAGAGTGAGGAAATTATCTTGTGTAGTTTTAGCATCAATGTGAACTTTAGTGGAAAACCATGTTGGTGTCCCATATGTAGGTATAGGATATGATATACGAAGCTAGAAACTAGTCCCCTTAGAATACCAGGATTATCTTTGTCATGGAGGACCTTGAACTATGGGATATAGTTCAAGCTCCCATTGTTATTCCTTCTATCACTACTCCCTTGTTGGTGGCAGAGTTCAGGAAGAGGAACAATAAGGAAAAGAGGAATATTTGTGATGTGGTGAGGGACCACATCATACCTCATATGACTTGGAAATACTATGCCTTTGAGATATGGTCCTCATTATGCAAGATTTACCAGAGTCCAAACTAGAAGCAGAAGATGGTTCTATAGGACAAGCTCATGAGCATTCAGATGCTTGATTCTGAGATGGTCACATCATACCTAGGAATATTTACACAAATTCAAGATGATTTTTCCACAGTCGAGGATATTGTGGATCTCAATTTCTTGGTGAGGACAACTTTGAACAACTTTTCCAAACCTTGGGGTTCATTTGTATGAGGCATTGTAGCCCGGGAGGTCATGCCTACCTGGGAGAGACTTTGGGATGCCTTTGTACAGGAGGAATTTAGATGAAGATCAATATATTTAGGACAATAATGTGCTTCAAAGGGTGATGAGGATATTTCTCTGTGGACTAGGGGAAATAAGAAGACCGACATAGGTGCTAGGAAGGGTCCCAAGGGAGGGGAAAAACCACAGTAGAGTGGCGGTGGGAAAGAGAGATACATGAGAATAGTGAGATGATTTTCTTGTGGAGAGACGTGTCCCTATGCAAGACAATGTCTCAAGAAGAAGAAGAAGAAGAATCAATAGGAGGGTACTGCAGCGACAACATAGGAGGAAAAATTCACTGCTCAGTTTGAGAGGGAGTGTGATTTCATCAATTATTGTTCATCAGTTGATACACCATCCAACGGTTGGTGGGAAGACATGGTTGAGGAGGTTCCATTGACTCATATTATTAATTCAGAGGGAGTACAAACTCAACCTTTGAGGAAACCATCTTTAGGGGTGACTAGTCCATCCAAGATAAGTTTAGTTTCAGAGTTGCCGAGAAGATAGAGAGTTGGTGTGATAACTTCAGAGAATCAAATATTAATGAGGAGGAGTAGGGAATCACAGAGGCTTGTGTCCCACTTGGATATGGATATTAGAATATCAAGTTTAGTTTCCACTTCAGGTGGAAGTCACCTGGTGAGAGGCCAAGTTGAGGATCTTAGTGAGATGCCAAGATCCAAATACTCTTGGTGAGATTCCAAGAGGGAGAGACTCTTGGTGAGATTCTAAGAGAGAGACTCTTGGTGATATTCCAAGAGTAGTGACCATTGAAAATATTATAGGAGGTAGAAATCCTTGGTGAGAGACCAAGGTTGAGATCTTTGGTGAGATTCCAAGATCTAGGTGATCTTGGATAGGTGGATATTCACTTCCATCTATAGATCACACAGGTTGAGCAGATCTGTGTTAGAGACCACTTTTGATGATTAGGGTACAACCATGCTCACTGATTATTTTCCAGTAGGCAACCATATCCACTATAGGGATGATAATAGGGGTGAATGACACTTTCCTCAGTAAGAGGGAGTGTTGAGATTTGGGTACCTTGGAAAGTGGTCCCCTTGTGTTTGTGAGTCTCTAAACACAAAGGGGGCGACTATTACCCTTATTACTTTACTTTATGTTCTAATTTCACTTTGACTTAGGTGAGTTAAAGGACATAAAGCAAACTAAGGAAAGTGGGTTTCCTAAGTGAGATTTTTGGAATAAATCTCACCCATTTATTAGACATGGATAGATTGGATCTAGGTCACTAATATTTTAAAGCTTGGACAAAGAGAGGATAAAGGAAGAAAAAGGGTAATGAAGAGGCGCATTCTTCACTTGAGATATTTTAGAGGAGAGGAGGAGAATAAGAGCACTTGGACACATTTCTTGAGGAGAGGAAGGAACAAAAGGTAGGAGACATTGCTACTTGAGGGATGAAGGCACATAGCATGTGTGAAGGTGCTTCCATGGAGTTGGGGCTTTCACATGAGGGAGGCCGCATTCCAATATGAGGGGAAAACTTCGAGTAGGAGAGGTGCAAAGCTTCAAGGAGGGCACACCATAGCTTCATGAGAGCTTTTATGGAGGAGGATGGGTGCACTAATTGAAGGGAGACTTAGTGAGAGTCTAAGGGCGCACATCACCTAAAGGGAGGTTTGGATAGAGGAGGTGTGAACTAAGGTTAGGTGCACACCAAGCCAAGGAGGAGGGCTCACTTGTGTAGAGGGTGCCAAGTCCAAGGAAAGAAGGTAAGATATTAGCAAGGTTCAAGTGGGAAAAGGATAAGGCAAAGGCAAAGGAATCTCAAAGGAAAATTCAAAGGGAAAGGAAAGAGGGCCAAGGGTTAGCAAGAGAGGAATGGCGCACCAAGGAAAGGGCCCTCTAGCTTCAAGGGGCTAGCAGACACATCTTCAAGGGACTCCAAAGCATCCACAAAGGGTTTCTATTCTACCAGGTTCACTAATATATGTTTTCCTTGTTGTACATTTTCCTTTGAGATCTTATATATACATCTACTCCAAACTAGTTTTCCCCATGGGGGTTTTTCTAGGGTATTTTTGAAAAAAACGTTATGTGTCCATTTTCATGCATGCTTAGATATGTAGATCAACATTTTAGAGTTGTAAATATCGTAGGAGTGTTATTTTTTTTAGTATTATTGCATATGCTAACCATTGGTATGAAAACACTTGCAAGGGAACCTCAAAAGAAAACTGAACCATAAAAATTATGAGCAGAAAGTTACTTGATTGTTTGATGTCCTAAATCAACAAAAAAGGACAATTTTGAAGTGTAAACTTAGAGCCAAATTCCAGGTCAAAGACAAACCTATTTTGGCAGCCTTATAGTACCTCATTTTTTTTCACCTTTTAACCTATCCAAATTCTTTAATCCCATCTAATAGTTGAGAGCACACGATGGATCATTCCTGAAATTATTAAGTTTTATTATTTTGGAAACTTAGGAACTAACTGAAAGACACTACTCTAGATTGATAACCATTTAAGATCAATGCCATCCACTTTGGTTCATGGAGGTGAACAAGTCGACTCATGATGAGACCTCTTGTCCTTCACCCGGGGGGCTGAAGGCCACCACCCTGGCTTGGTGACTAGAAATGGTAATGTCACTTTCCTAAACTTCCAATTTTCATGATGGATTGGCTCATGATGAAACCTTCCCACATTTAGTTAGAAACTTGTTATTTTTTTATTGAAGTACACATGTGATCCAATCATGTTGTTTGATTCAAACTTCTAATAGGAGATTGTCTAGAAGTTGGGGAAGTGGATCCATAAAAGTTCCTTAAGAACCAGGATGGCGTAAGAAGTCTTGAGATTGTCATGGTTAACAAAGACTAATCCAATTTTTAGAAACAATTCCTTATAAGGATGATGAAGGGAAAGAAAAATGGTAACAATTAGGTTAAAAATTGATCGTCAATGCTAAGATATGTTTTATTTCAAGACCATATTTGAACTATCTCAGGTTGTTTGAAAACCAGCATGTAGTACAGTTTTTTAAATAGGATTTCATCAAGATGATCAGTCTCGAACAATAGAATAATGGATCATAAAGATAGATATACCAAACGAAGGGAGAAATTTGTTGAAAAGAAAAAAGAAAGGAAATACCACACAAGTCAAAACTGTTGATTGTGGAGCTTGATTATCTTCCTGATTCATAGGTTTTTGTTTTCAGCCATGTTTATACCCCATGAAGACTTTACACCCTGGAATATTGTACACCCCTCCACACGGGGGAGTTGTAAGGGGGGCTTTCCCCCCTTGTAGGATCCGGGGGAAAGCGGTACCCCGAAGGAAAAATTTCCTTGTAATTTATATTGTAATTTCATAGTAAATTTGGACCGTTCATTATAAGGTCGTATATCTGACAGTAGAAGTTATGTTAGGGTTTTTTTCCCTAGAAGGAAACCCTCTTTTATGAGGGAAATTATATTGCAGCTATGAATCATTGCGAATATTGTATTCTGAGTGAGGAGACTGTGAGATAAATAAGAGGAATTTACAATGGGTGTGTTGTAGGTTGTGCCCCTTCATTTTTTGGATAATAAAAGGAAGGACATGGCAATTTCTCGAGTGGACGTAKCCCACACTGGGTGAACCCCACATATCTATGTATCTATTGTATTGTGTATCTTCTATGTTTTATTTCCGCATTTGTTTTATTTTATTTCTCCACGATCTTGTTTTTCTAACAAAAACAAACCAATCAAAACAACAAAAAAAAAAAACTTCAATAAAACAAATTTATAAATCCCAAAACCCAAGCTCTGATCAAACCAAAATCTTTGTAAAAATTAGAAGGAAGAACTAAACTGTTTAAAGTCTTATAAATGGGCAGGTTCATTCCTTAYGATGGTGATATATGAGATGTTAATCCAACCAATATTTTTATTAAAATYAAGCCAACTTCAAAAAATAAAAATAAGTGCAATTATGAGCAGTGGTAAGTCATGCTTGTCAGGGTAAAACTAATGTAATTTTTCAGGTTTAGTTCTAAACCTTCTCTTTTATAATATTCATGTTCCATATCATCTGAAAATATTTCATCATTTGGATAATTTTTGGAAAAGAAACATTTAATCAGAACATTCACAAAAAGCAAAGAAATAGGAATTAAAAGTAGCCTTCCTTGACAAAATTCAGAAGATGATTCTTCTTGCGCATCCATGTTTCTCCATAATTGCATTATTCAAAAGGAAGTGTGAAAATAAATCCAAAAGAATAATACTCTTAAACCTACACTAAACTACTGTGTAGATTAAAATACTAAGTGAAATCATATTTCCAATGTATTCACAAAAGCATCTTCAATCCTACAAGAAACATAAAATCAAATATTACAATAACAAGAAAAAATATCGATAGATACAAAAGAAATATGTAATGATTACCTCCCAAATATTCATTCAGAAACACAATAAGCATTCCCTTACCATTATTTCAAAGTTTTTTATATATGAATCCTTCATCAAATCTGCAATTCTGTCATAATATGGATCACCAAAGCACAGAAGAATGTGACTGATTTTAGAAAACTTGCCAAAGTTATGGGGACCTAACATAACAATCAACCAAGACCGAAGTGCTCCGTTCTCCTGAAAATTTTAGACATGTTCATGAGTTTCTTCTCATGGAGGATATGGAACAAACATGTCATGCTTACCTTCTAGATTTTAATTTAAAAACAAAGTGAGCATGACCTTACCATTTCCTTGAATTTGTTTTAGATATGAGTTCTCAAGCTACTCCAAGGTATTTCCATAAAAATTAGAATGCAAACTATGACTTTGAAGAACTAGATCTGTCAATGGGGAACACATCATAAGAAGATTCGTTAAAGAAATCAAATCATTGATTTGAGACCTTCCTTTGATGAGATGGATCATTTCAAAATGTGAATCATAATCGTTAAAGTTTGGACTAATCAAAGAATGAATATGCAATGAAGAATCTTTGATCTCCATACGAATGAGTGCATTGTATTTTTCATAAATAAATCATGTAGAATCATCTTGTGACATATATTTTTCCCATGCGAGTGATGGAAGTGAAAGAGTGTCAAATCTGACTTCATAAATGTTATGTTCAAAATTAATTTCACCAGATCTTAACATATCGAAAAGATCAGATTGTGATGGAAAAGTGTAAGATAAAGTGGATAAAGTATCATGCCCATTAGAATATAAGAATAGATTGGGCTATAAAGAGTAAAATGAATTAGAAATAAGAACATGAAAACATTGTCTTGAGCTATGATAATTAACAATGATATTCTCAAGACATTCCTCTTGACTTGACTTAATACTTTCACTCTGTTTTGGTTATACAACCTCCAACATACTTTTATCATCTAAATTTGAATCTTATATGATAGACAAGTCAAAACTTTCATGAACACTCTTAGGGAAAACATCTAGTCTTTCCTATGAATAAGGTATGATTTGTGGATGAAGGTTTAAGTTTTCTTCTTCAAGTGGCAGATCAATATTGCTAATCCGTTCTATTAGAATGCTAGAACACTCAAGATCATTTTCATCACCTGTGTTTTCTTCAATAATTTAATTTAAGGACTAATTAGAAAAAGAGTTAGAAGAGGATGAACATATACCTTGACCCACAATAAAATATCCTTCCATGATAGTCAAGGATTCAAGATGCAATGGTTCAAAGGAAAAACTAGTTTGATTTTTAATAAGAACATTTTCAATAGATTCTACCTCATCTGCTCATTCATGATTTTCTGATGGATTTCTCTCATCATGCAAAACAAATTCATCTTGCAATTAGGTGTTATGATCTATAGTTGATTCATCATTTGCAATTTCATATGGATGAATGAAAGATGGGCAAGCATTAGAGATGATATTTATTACAAATGACATGTCATCAAGATTAAACTTAGAGAACATGATGGACCTTTTTTTAAAAGTCTTCTAAATATGAGTTGTCATTGATTAGTAAATCCTAAAATTCTTCACATAATCGATTGTAATCATAAATTTCAAAGGCATATAAAAATTGCTCTACAAATTGAAACCAATAAAAATGGAATAGGTTGGAAAAGACTCAAACCAATGTTTAATCCGACCCCTAAAAGTGAAAGCGAACAATATTCATAGAACCTTTAAATAAGAAATACCATGTTTGGTGCATTTACACCAAAACTTGTTAATATGGTATTTTGCAGATACATTCCCCTCACCATCAAAGGTGAGTTTGGACAAGTGAGAAACTATATGACTGGGAATATTAGGTGATGGAAAATTGAAATCATGTTTCCATATAGTGATTAGGGCAGGATCCATGAGAAATTAAATACATTTGAAATAAATACTCCACAAGGCCATCTTGTTAGTCTCGCCCTCCTTCTAGCGCCATTTGTTGATGGGAGAAATTGACCACTCTTCAACTAGAAAGGAGAGTCACCCTGAAGGGTTTAATGACTCCATTGGCTGATGAGGGGATCTAAACTTCAATATAAAAAAATAAAAACAACTAACTATGTACTAACTAATCTCTATTATATATTGTTCACACTACTAACTACAAAAGTTACAAAATATATAGTTACAAGATTTCAGAGAAGTCTTGTGAAAATAAAGAATTTGTGAAGGGAATTAAATCCCAAGAAAATTGAAAACATTAAGAGATCAAATATTAATTTACATAATATTATTAATCTAACTTTTAATTCAAACTAAACTTAAAATGAAAGAAAAAAATGTGAATGTAAATGATGATGTTGTATTTATCTGAAACGAATCAACGTATTGAAGCCATAATAATAAACTACATTCACGGGAAAATAAATATGAAAAAAAAGAATTCACTAACCTATTATTGGAAAACAATCAAAAGAGATGAATTAGTTGTATCTATGTGTATATGAACTCACCCAACAACCTGTCTATAAAGAGAAATCTACTGCAAACAATTGTGAAGTACAAAAAATAATAGCAATTCCTAAAGAAAATAATTTCGATAGGTGGTTAAAATCTAAGTGTGAATACAACAAGAACAACTTGATAGATTCAATTCTTAATGAGGATATATGGACTGTTTTACCAATGGAAAGAAATTTCATTGTTAAAATTAATCATGATATGTGTGAAACGAAAAATTTAATATATTCTGAGGCATACATTTAAATAATCCTTTGATGAAGAATTGTAATCACTCGAAATAAACTATTGAACATGTATGAATTAGGAAGAATCCATGTAGATGAAATCATAAAAATAATCATGCATTCAGAAAGTAGACAAAAGTTGAGCTTCAACAATACTTGAAATAAACTATTGAACATGTATGAATTAGGAAGAATCCATGAAGATGAAATCATAAAAATAATCATGCATTCAGAAAGTAGACAAAAGTTGAGCTTCAACAATACAAGATTACTGTAAGAAAAACACAAAACATGTCATATTAGGAAATATATAATATTAAAATCATAACAAAATCAAATACAGGGATAAAACCTGAAGTCATTCACAGTCACACATTCTTCTTAAAAAGTGTTCAATCGTTCATTATTTCAGAATCCCCCTTGTGAGGATTCTGACTCTATTTAAACAAAAATGAGAATCGATCCACTTATCCATTCGATAGAATCGAATCCCTCATAAGATGCCATGTTTTAACAAAATATTGTCACTCCTTCTCATAACAAAATAGTGCTAGTTTAAAAAAAGTAATTTGTTCAACAACTTTGAAAAACGTTTGTTGGTGTATCAAGATAGGGCCATACATGAAACTAACCCTATAATATCTAAAAAACAAGGTAATCTCAATGATATTAGATGATCTTCATCACACTGTAGATGATATATTTCCGTTGTTTTAAGACCTGAAACAACAAACACAATCCATTAGAATCACATTATAACTTAATAATGATTAGCTACATAATCTATTATTCAATAGTTGGTGTAAAAATATTACAAAATCAAAACAAAATCAAAGCAAATTTAAAACGTTGACTTTGCATTATCGAAAATGAATGTAAATTGGATTCTATAACAATATTGTCATTGGCGGATTCTTTGACAATGGTGTTTCGAGAATTCTTTGATTTCTTAATAGCCTAGGGAGAACTATGTTCTATAACACTTATTAACAACTGGTTTTACCTCTTTAGCTCTCTGTTTTGTCGTTGCATTTGATCTACATGCATATGGAGATAGGGAACTTTTGAATAGTACTTCTCATCCCATGACAACTCTTAGAATATAGATTCTTTTTACAGTGTTGGTGATTATTTTTTCTGAGGCGTTTCCTGTAGAGATATCAACCCTTACAGTAGCCCCAATACCTGGAAATATCTCAGATCACGAAGAAAAGGAGATAATTTATCAACAAAGTCATACGTGGTCTGATCCTCCACTTTAGATTTTTTCATTTATGTTTAAGCAATGAATTTTGATCTTCTATGATTATAGGTTCCATTGGAGTTTCCTTCTGATTGGATTTGTTTCTGACCATTCTATATATGGGGTTAAGTTAAACTTCTAGCTCAATCTTCTCAGAGATAGTCTGAGGAAGATCTTACTCCTCTACAATATTAGGTACCTGAGAAATTTTAGAGGGGATTGGAATAGGATTGGTCTCAAACAATGAGGGTTTCATTTTGATTAATGTATCCTTTAAACCAAGGCCAAATGCCTGAGAACTAATCAGAGCCTAAACCACCACAGAATTTCTRATAAAATCCTCTTTAGAAATTCAGGCATATCTCTGAGATAATTTCATTTATGAGGAAACTTTCCACGYGGAAAGTAAATGAGCCTATTCTGAAGATGAGGTTTTGAAGGTTTTGTCAAAATGATCACCGTTTACTCATAATCCATCCCGTAAAATTATTTCTCRGTTCTAGCATGAGTTTCAACTCTTATCACAAGAACCAAAATCTCTATGACTGGGTTAATAGGTAGGGTAAAATGAATAGAGAACAAAATAACCTCATCGAAGAGAATACATGTGACTTGTAATAATTCAAAGCCATCATAGCCTAATGCAAATAGATTAACATACCTCATCCCAACTATAGTGGCTAAAAACTTGGAGAATAGAGGACGATACGAACCAGTCAGCCACTTAAAACATTGATGATTTTCAGGATTTCCTACATGTTKGAGGACATAGGGTTTCAAATTTGAATGGCCCATGTTTACTTTACAATTTTCCATGAACCATTGAMTCCAAATCGTCGGTGAAGACAGGATCATAGTAATCATATCACAACCTTTTGGGAAGAATCAGTCAGAATGAGAAGGCATAATCATGGGAAATAGTAAAATCATTTGAGTACAGATGGTTTTCATTCCATAATCCTTAATAAACTCCTAATTAAAAGTATGCTTTTAGTGCGATTTCACAATGGTTAATTTAGTTTAATGAGTTTTAATATTGAGAATAAAGCATGGAAAAAGAGTAAACCTTGACTTCCACTAATGTCATTTTAGAAAATGTATTTAATTATATAAACATTAATTGTGACATTAGAAAAATATTCATGTTATTTAAATGCCCCCCTTTTCAAGTGAAGAATGTAGCTAGGGAAATTTAGAATCTTAACAATGGTTGTGGACCATAATCCTATTCAATTATCCAAAACAATTAATAGAATTCATGTGGGATAGCGATGTCCTCTTTAAATTAAACTAAGGATTGTAATAGAGGATTATTGAGAGGATCGATCAAAGCGAGATAAGTGTGAATAACAATGTTCAAAGATAAACCATGAAGGATCGAAAAAAATAATTCTTAATTTCATGCTTGACAGTCATGAAAACAAGAATAACCACGAGATCATCATATGAAATGAAAACATACTCAAACGAGAAGCATAAGTGAACAAAACTGACAAAGTCAATCAAAATCATTAAAGACTCCTTCAATATGACGAAGTCAATATGATTAAAATATCCCATAGAGTGATGCATTAAAGTTACCTTTGAATTTTTGGAAAAAATGAAAGGGTGTTGGTCGAGGGGCCAACAATACCCTACACATGTACAACTCCAAGAATCCACATACATGGGATGAGAGGCTTCCATATGTTCAACATATCTATAACATATCCCTCCATAGCTCTATCGGCCACAACACTTTTTAGGTGTGCTTGGGATTCCAGCCAGTGGCTCCCATTGATGTAGCTCTGCCTGTTCCATCTCCATTGACAAAGTCCTCCCATTCTTAGAATGAGGCAGACAGATAATACAAATTTTTTGAATGGATCCAACACCTCTAACAATAGGTCCATGATATCTTGCATAAGGTTAATTCCAAGTACAAGCAATGAAATGGCTAGCATTAGATTCCACACAAGTTCCAGGTTGGTGACAAGGTATGGTTTCATTTGCATAAAGAGAACCTCACAACCCCCCTGTTGTTTCTGATATTGATTCTAAGGCTCAAAGAATAATGTTAGGCATCAAAGTTTTAAATGAATTCTTTTTGTAAGTGATTTTTCCTACCTTCAGTTTTATGAGAAATAATCTTTAAGTGGAATTTATGATAAGACAATACAAAGGCTGTATCTCATTATCTGAGTTGTAATTTTAATTTCAAATGATGTAGAAATGATTGACAAAAATGTTAAAACAAATCAAGGTGTAAATTACAGATAAGTCTCACCTTATTTGAAGTAGTAGAAAAATAGAAGATGTACCTTTGAAAGGAGATTAATAATGCAATAATTCACACAGGTCACAGGTCTTGTTTTTACTCACAGTAATAACAGAGGAAAAACTGTAACTGAATGGACTTATGATATATTATGATCACAATAGACATATTACTAAATTGTAATCATTCACTCTTCAAGAACTACAAAAGGAAATTCATAAGAGATGGAGACACAGAGAAAACACATAACTCAAATGGAACGAAACTCAGAATCTTTGTCTGCACTTGTATTAATATCCAAAAAGTTATCTCTTTTACATTAGGCTAGAAGTCGCCTTGAATAGATCTAAAATATATCTATTTATACAAAAATTGTCTCAACTAAAAGAATTTGGACTTTCCACAATATCTTCTCTAAATATAGAATACAATCCCAATGGAAAAACAAAACGCAGATATTGTTGAGTTATAGTTTGATGTGTTGAAACTTCATATGTTCCTTCATTTTCTCCCAGATGCACTCGCTTTCCTATGTTCATTTAACTGGGTACACATGTCCATCAAGGCTACCAAAAATCTCGAAGGTTAATTTTTCTCGTTCAATTCAAAGACAAACATCTTCTTTTGTACTAGTGGAAGCTTCTCCTAGATATTCTTTACTTCCTGGGATGTAATTTGATACTGTGAATTTAGATTCACCAAAAACTCATTAATCTTAAGAAAATCAATCTGATTCATCTTTTGGATGAAAGATTGAATATTTTCCTTATTTTTTCTAGAGTTTTCCTTATTCATTTCTATTTCAATCTGCCCTAGTTCCTTTGAGATATCATTTTCTTCAAATTCAACCAAATTTGATTCTACAGAAGATAATGTCTCCAGACAAGCCTCCTTTGCCTCTCTGGAAAGTTTCTTTCTTTCCTTTAGATTTGTCTCCCAAACTTGCAAGGCCATTTCACCCTTCACCTGTTCATATTGTGAGAAAGGGGAGATATCAGGGATATTGGATTTCTGCCTCCATATGATGAATTCCTAAAACTTGGATCTATCCACACATGCATCTTTTTCTTTCACATAAATCATTTTCAGAGAATTATTTATTTCTTGATATTATTTCTGAATAGTATCCACCTTTTGATATAGATCCTACTAGATAGATTCAAGCTTCTCATTGATTTCAGATGCTTGTTCTTTGAAAGTAGTGATGTCTATTGTTGTATTCTCCACTAGGGATAATTTGGCTTGTAGTTGCTCTATCAAACTATCCCACTGAGTGATCATGCCTTTGTTGGTCTGTGAACTTTGGTAAATCAACTTGAGTTTCTCCTGTAACTGTTTCATCTGTTGTTAATAATTAATCCTAATTTTCTCTATGTCTTGATACATTCTACTCCCGACAATCTGTTCTGTGTTGTGTATTTCATTCTGCAATTGTTCCACCAAGAGAGATTTTTGTTGCAATTGTTTGGTCAGATTATACATTGACCATTGGTTGGTAGTGGAAAAATCCCCTAGTGAATCTGCAACCTCCTTGGAAAAGTCAGGATCATCTTGGCCTTTTCCATCATACACTATTTTCTTCCTTTTAGTAAGTACTCAATCTTTTTGTTGAGATTCTTTCTTTACAATAGCTTTATGTTTCTTGTTGAAAAAGAAACTTGAGTGAGGCATTTATTCAGTAAATATAGGAGTAATATCATCTACATGAATGAGCTCTGAACTAGGAGTTCCAAAACTGGTTGCTAAAGGGGTCAATGAGGGAATCTGAGAGATAATTGATGTGGATATTTATAGACCTATTGTGCTTGGGGTGCCTGCAAAAGTAACTGGTGTTGAATGGGGAAAAAATTGTCCCTGATTCATGAAAGCTTCAAACTGGGCTAATATTTGTTGATCATTTAGACCTAGCAATGATGTTTTTATCTCTTTAAATAACCCATCTGAACTCTTCAAAACTTCTTTAGCTTTGTTTTTAGTGGAGCTACTTGGTTGAGATTCTGTGGATTTAGCTTCCTGTGAATATGGCATGGGACTTGACTCTCCTTGTAAGATCTTAGGCAAGATGTTTCGTCTATGATTTTGGAAGATAAGGAAACTAGCCTGTTGGTCAAGAGGCAGAGTCTCAAATCTATTTTGAACTTCTTCATAGGATCTAGCCCCCTTGAAAATCTCATCATAAGGAGACTCTTCATGGATGTATATTTTCATGTTTTATTCAGCCAAATGATTCTCTACCACCCTATGTGGATCATGTCTTTTGAATTTGGTTTCAACTGATTTGACATATTCCAAGGCTGCAGCCTTGACTTTGGTATGACCAAAATCTAACAATGTAAAATACCAACCTGAATGGGGAAAGTTTTCCATACCTTTTTCTGAGCCACTTTCAATTCCTTGGTGATACCTCCTGCTGCTGTTTGGTATGCCACTTCTCTACACACCAGTCTGTCAGGTAAAAATTGTGGAAGGGCATGAGGAGGAACGAAAAAA
>SNQJ01S0077540.1:0-18798 GCA_010110895.2 Picea sitchensis | reverse complement strand
ACCAATCTTTCTTTGTTCTGTAAATCTGGTCTTCTACAAACTGTTATGTTGTTCTTCTCTTCCTCTGTCTATTCAGCGGGTATGCTTTACATCAACTCGTTCTCTCATTCTGCTCTGCTCCAACTTCTCTTCATCATCTTTTACTCTTCACTGAGTTTCTTCTCACACTGTGCATCTTCTCCATCTCACCCTGCACATCCTCTTATTTTTCCTTTCTTATAGTCTCATTCATTTTCCATACCGAACATCCAACATCACGTTGTCTGTCTCATTTTCACTTATACACACACCCACGATGGTTCCACTTTGCATCTCCTTAGGCATAAGAAAGACAATTGTCCAAACAACTGAAACTCCAACTGATTCGCCATCATGAGTCCATTTTGCTAACAGATTTGTAACTGAGGAGTTAACTGTGAGAGAGAACAGTAACCCTCTGATCTTTGTTCAAATTCACCTGCACCGTTGGATTGGCTTCATGAGATCTTGTTTTCATTTCCCTTAAATCAGGTTTCGTCATTTCGGAAATCCTGTGTTGAGTGTCTCGACACTTTATTTCCCGATCTCCGAAGTTCCGATACATAACTTTTTTGCACTAGCTCCTTCCCCAATATGACTATGGTCATAACCAAGCGTCTATGCAAAAAGCGCTTTCACGATTTCTCCTTTTCGTGATTTTCAACACTATGCTCCATTGACCCCAAGTCAGCGAAATTTTTATCACTTGCCACATGTCCTGTGATTCGATGGTCCAGATGTGATCTTGATTCAATGGCTATGATTGAATCACGATTTTGCGATTTCAGCATTCTTATTGCATTGATTTCTTGCCTCTCCATGTTGCGATCCCCAAAACTCCGATATGGAGTTAGATCAACAGTTCAAATCTCAGCTTGATTCAACGGCTGCGATTGAGTCGCAATTTCATATATCGCGAAATCGAGATTCCTGATGTCAATAATCTTTGACATGTCCAACTCTCGATCCCCAAAACTCCGACAAGAACTGGAATCAACGGTCCAGATTCAACCTTAATCTGACGGCTCAGATTTCATCGCGATTTTGCATATCGCGATATTGGGATTCCTGTTGTCAATAATCTTTGACATGTCCAACTCTCGATCCCCGAAACTCCGACAAGGACTGGAATCAACAGTCCAGATTCAACCTTAATCTGACGACTCAGATTTCATCGCGATTTCGAGAAGTTAGGGAACCCTGTTCCTTTGACTCTCCAGTCAGCGAACTTACGATCTTTCCCCACGTGTCCTTCCTGATGATGGACGGTCCTCCTTCTTTCGTGATTTTGTGAGCCCCTTTTCTCCTTGTCATACTTTAAAAGGCGTGCAGGTTCTCCTTGATCCAACGATGGTCGGGTCCTGCGCTTGGATCTAACATCTAAAATCTGTCCTCCTCTTCAGTGTGCTCTTCTTGAGATCTAACAACAATCGTTCTATCAGGAATTTTGGATGGGATCCAACGATCAGTAGTTCTTCTCAAACTTTACAAGTCTTCGATCACTCGATCAGTGTTGCATTGCCTTCGATCATTCGTCTTCGATCATTCGACCTTCCTGAACTTATCTTTTGTTTGCCTGTCGATTACAAACTTCCTGTACTCATGCCATCTTCACTGTTGTACTTGCCATCAATGACAAGCATTCGTTGTCTGTTAAATATTTGCCATTCACTGTCTGTTAAATATTTGCCAACAGAATTAGCTTTGTAGGCTATAGAAATTGAAGGAAAACATAGGGAAGTTGCTCTAGTATGTGTGTATAAAAATGAATGCTTTTATATCATGGAGGTGCAAAAACATGATTTTGAGAAGGGAGTCCATATTGATGATGGAAATGAACATATGGATAAAATACTACCTTAGTAGCATCAAAATAGGATTATGAGGTTTCCATGGACGCAATAGAGAATATTGATGGAGAGAGGGGAAATAACCTTTGTTTTATTTAACCATTTAGGTGTTTGTGATTGTGAAAGTGTTGAAAATAGTCTTATAGTTGTGGAATATGATAACAAAGAACACTTTGATGTAGTGTTGAATATGGAAAGTAGTAGTAGAAAAATGAAGAGAAATGAAAGCGAAGAATATTTGGAACTTGGATTATCATGCATGAAGAATATGGAGGATTAATTATATGTTGATGTAAATGCCATTGAAGAGGGTAAATGACATGATTCTAAATTCATGCTAAAATATATTGTTATTGTTAATAAATATTATTATGATGATGTTGATAGTGTTGGTGTTAATGGTATCACTAAAGCTATGAGAGATGAATTTATTAATGAAGGGAATCGTGAGGAAATGCCAAGGTTATAAAGAAAGGGAAACACAAGTAAAAGAAATGGAGAATATGATGAAGATTTGATTATGCTCACATTGCAATAAGTGAAAATTTTAAGGATAGTGATAGATGCCCAAAGAGTGAAGGGTATTGTATATTTGAATGATGGTACATCAAAGGAAAGAGAATTTGCATTTGACATTGGTGGTAGGGATGATAAACCTTAAAATATGTTGAGAATTGTGAAGAGGGTAAAGATGAAGATGAATAAAAGATAATATGTATTGCTTGAGTCTAGAGTTGAAGACATGAAAATAAAGGGATTACATTGTCTACCTAGTTTAGGGGGGGAAAAAGCATATGTGTCATTGAACAAATATATAATTTTCACCTATAATATAGATCATTAGTGTTGTAATATGTAACTCCCTACTTGTATTAGGTGTGATGATATTTGTGATTATTATTATTGTTGTTGGGGAATAAAATGGAACATGACATGCCCGTAAGGGTGTAGACCGATTGGAAAGTGTCGTGTATATGGAAGGAAATTTGTAAAAAGGAGGTCTCAAGTTCGATTCTCACCCCAACTAACATGTGTTCCATTCATGCGGGTTGTGTGGATGCACCTAGGGTTATAGTGGTAGCCACCAGGTATCGACCCCATGTCATGCGAGTACAAGAACTGCGAGTTGCCGATTTCCCCAACAAAAAAAAAAATGGAACATGACATGAAACAAAGATCCAATACTGAAAAAAATCAAAGAGGGACAAGAAATTTTGAAGAATAGAGGTGGTGTCTAAAGACACCGTTACAAAAATTAAGCACAACATACCATGATCAAAACGTCATAGTGCATATTTGACATCTTGATCTACATGATCCATTTTTCAATATCAATTCAAACAGAGCATTATGATAATGACCCATGGGGTCTTCTTTTATAGTCTCAAGATCTAACCGAATCYCATAGAATCTGAAAGATMTTGTCAACGTATAATTGTAGGATGTTATATTTGACTCCACAAAATCCATTCTATCATGYCGGCTCAATGGGAATCGATCTGAATRACTATCCATCCAAGTCGTAKTCAATTATAGGGCTCATTGATCCATCGCTTGACTATCTTCGAGTGCTGGTTGATTGTCCAACTGATAGGAATGTTGACTACTCAACCGACTGATGTGGTYTGTTGGTCGATCTCCTGACCAACTTATGTGGTGTGTTGGTCGATCATCTGATTGACTGTATTTAGATGTAAGTTGACCTCTCAACCAACTAAGCCCAAGAGATGTGTGATGAACCATCAATGMTTGTTGTTCCAACACCACCCCATTAACACACAACTCCATAGATTTAGGAGGTGAAATTACATCACTGAAACATCTCCCCATAAGTGCAACTTCCTGAAGCCCGAGGAAAGTGCAGAGCTTGATAAATATGGCTTCAACTAATGTAACCACCCTAATTAATTATTTAATTATCATGGTTGTTAAATTGAATTTAATTAATTATTAAAATAAATTAATTCAGTCTTTTATTATAATATTATTAAATTGGTAGGTGAAGTAATTAATTGGGGGCGGGAATAAGTTTTTTGAGGAATTAATGGGGGGATAAGGAAGTTGGAGGAAATTGAATGAGGGAGAGGGATTTGAGGGAGGAGGATAAGGAAGAGGGGAGAGGACTTGGAGGGGGGTGTTGGTTTTAGGGAAAATTTGGGGAAGGGAAAGGAGGAAGATGTTCTGAAAGAGAGGTGGACATTGGAAGAAGAGGGGGTTTTGGGGAGCTTTTACACTGCAGTGTTGTTGCTGGGAACTTTGGGATCGGGGCCCAGGAAACTACAAGGATTCTTGGAGCTCGGGAGCCAGAGAGGTTGTTCCTAGTTGGTTGGGAGGTTAATATTCAATTTGGGCAGTTGGGAAGGATCATCAATAACCAGGAAGGGGGATAAATCAACTAATCTATAGGTTGCGGTACGTACTTTATGAATTTTACTAGTGATCTGTTGTTATTATATTGTTGTTGATTATTATGCTATTATTATGTTGTTAGTATGTTGTTGTTGATTATCATGCTCCTATTGATTATTATGATGGTATAAAGAAAATCATGAAAGGAAAATAGTGAACTAAATTGAATTTATTTTGGTATAAGATTAGAGGATATTTATTTAATTTTGAGGCCCTAAATTTAAGGTCTTACAGATGGTATCAGAGCCCAGTTTCAAAACTGAAACCCGGGCTTGACCACCCACATAACTATAACAATATTTCCTGATACCCCTAACCTACAACCTAGAAATCCTTTATTTATAGGCCATAAAACCTATGAAGACTACCCAAATAGTCTTGAAAACCCAAACAAACAGTCTTGCCTGTAGACTATTTGCAGATTCCTAAAGGAGATTTCCAAGTCCAAATTCTAACTAACAAAGAAATGAAGAAAATTTCTAAAACCATGTACTTCAAAATGAAAAAAATAAAATCCATTTCTGTATATTTAAATTGTTGATTGCGTGATGACCTTCTAAAAAAAAGAAAAAGCAATAACATATACAAAAAAAAAATTAAATTATTGGGAATTTGGCCCAATATCCAAGTTTCCAAATGCATCATCAAACTAAATGAGCCAAGATCAATATACAAGCCAACACAACACAACAAAAAGTCACATTACAAGTCTAGTGGTCTGGTCGAGACCAAGCACCAAGCACCAAGAACCCAAGTCACAAGGGAGGAGGCCACAAAGGAACCGACTAATTTCCAAGTTTTTATTTTATGCCACATACATCATCGAGCATCAACAAGTTATACCAAATTACACTAGAAAATATGTCCAGGCACTAAACATAAAACAATACACACCAGACCACAAGAAGGAGAAGGCCACAAGGGTTGCAAGTCCCATGCATTAAGCCCAATTTCCAAGTCTACAAACTAAGCACCTAGAGCCATTCCTCTCAGAAGCTTACTCAAGACTTCAAGGAGTTCCTCATCAAAAACCACACTCTCATAGTCACCAACATCCTTATACAAATCATTGTCAAGTTCTTCAGCTCCAAACAAGAAAATCCCTACTTCATCACTCTTACTAAAATAAACCTTCCCACATACAAGCATAGACATGGTTCTTTCTACATAATGGAGGTGATTGTGCATTGATGGACTGATGTCGATAAATAATACCAGCGATTCCTCAACCTGTAGCACCCGAGAGCTATACCAAAGTCAAGTCACATGCGAAAGTATTCAAAACACAGGTCAGAGCCCAAGACAAAGCACCAAGACATGAGAAGGAGAGCTCACAGATGAAATCTCATTTCATTATGCATCAGACGACACATATCACCAAATCCCAATGCACCTAGTGCTAATCCCAAAGGGAGAGTATTATGCACAACGCACACAAAACATTGCCCTAGTGTAGTGCCAAGCCAAGCCATGGGAAGGGTGTAGCAACACACATAAGTCTAGCGAGCATGCGTCAGAAAATCCATGGGAAGAGCCTGCAAGGGACCAAACGATCAAAACCCAGAGCCCAAGCATGAGTCCAAGTAATAAGCACCAAGGAGAGTAACCACAGGATATCCCTCGGGTCCATATCTTATGCACTATGCCAAGGATAGAGCCCACAAGGAATAAGAAATCATACTATCACCAACACCTTTGCCAATAGCCATTGACCACAGCCTGTAGGGAACCCCAAAGGGAACGACCCTTTTAGTAGCCAGGGAATCCCCAAAGGGAACCACCCTTTTAGTAGCCAGGGAATCCCCAAAGGGAGCCCACCCCAAGAGAATAAGTCACACATACTAAGGTTGTGACCATTAGTGAAGGGAAGGATGAGCATTAGTAGCCAACAACCATGAATTAAGCAGACATTCATGTGTGACAAAACACCTCAAAGACAACAACACAAAAATAAAAATAAAGAGAGTTACCAGTAGGGAACCAAAGAAAGAAAAGATGAGGGTTTGCAAGTCTACTTGGGCCAAGAAATGTGTACAAACAATAAAAGAGACATTTGGTGAAACAAAAGGTTGATCCACCTGCACACAAAACATGGCATGAGGTAGCACCATGAAACCTGCAAAATAATAAAAACAAAATCAATGGGGGGATCTAAGAACATAAATAAGTAGTGAAAAGTAAATGTAAGAATGAAAAGAAGTGTGTAGGGTTTAGGGTGAAGAGGAACCATCAACCTGCATTTGCATAGGAAGAGGAACCCTCGGCCCTCAATCGTAGAGGAAGAGGCGGTCGGGGAGGAATGATGAGTGGAGTGCGAGTGCGAGTGGGGGTAGGTTTTGAGCGGAATGATGCATTATGGGTACTGAGAGCGGAGGAGGGGGGGGCATGTGGGCCTCATGTGAGGTCCCACGATGCACAAGGTTATTCAATTTTTTATATATATATTATTTAAAACAATTAATAAAAAAAAATTATATTAATTAAATAATTAAAAAAAATTATATTAAAATAATTTCAATATAAAGATAAAATTTAATGTTTATTTTTTTATTATTAATACTTTAATTTTTTTTATTTAAAACTTTAGTAAATAGTTAAATTTTAAAATGTTAATAATGAATTATGAATGAATTATCTAGCTACATAATTGATTAAATTATGGTTAAATATATGTAGATAGATTAGGTGTTTTATATTAAAAAAAATAAAATTGTTATGGGTGATTGATATGAGTGGTGCATGTTAATAGGTGGAAGGGTTAGGTGCTTGATCAAACAAGTAAGTAAGGGTAATTGATGAGTTACCCACAATGCTAGCTTACCTAGCAAGACAAAAGGGTTAGCAACTTACCTAAACAAGTTACCAAGCTTAAAGGCTTTCGACCCCAACCTTTAGCCACTTACCCTAAAGAGAGTAATGTTCGTTTACAGACAAGTAAAAAATTAAATTACGCCTAACCTTATGTTTGCAAGTATAAGTGTGAGAGAATGTGGAATTACTTAAAATATTCCCTGATAAGAATTTGGTTGATGCAAATTCAGTCATTTAAAATGGTTAGGACTCATGGAAATCGAGGCTAAGGTGTATCGTCACAAGGACCACCAACATCGACACTGCCACTACCATTTCCTGGATTAGCTCTCATTTTGATCCCTTTGGAGGTTATCAATGAGAAATTAAAGGGATGCCAACCAAAAAATGTTGAAGTGGAACCCCCACCATCTGGAGTGGGTAACTCTGAAGCCTCTAGGGACTCAAACGGAGGGCCTCCACGAGGGGACATCACCAGAGAGCTACAAAAGATTAAACTCCCAGAGATTGCTGGGGGTCATGCAAGTGAACGTGCAGAGACATGGTTGGAAGGAATGATGTGATGTTTCTCCCTAAGAAACTATGCTTCCAAATCAAAGGAGAAGATAGTGATCTTCCAGTTGAGGGATAGTGCCTTGAACTAGTGGGGTAACTTGGAAAGGTAGTTGCAAATTACCCTAGACACCGTCTCATGGGAGATTTTTGAGGAAAGGTTCCAGATGAAATATTTTCCGGAATACTATGAGGAACAAAAGGTAGGAGCATTTCATGCTTTAGTTCAGGGAAACATGATCGTGGAAGAGTACGATATCAGGTTCATGGAGTTGGTAAAATATGTCTCGTACATGGACACTGATCGACGAAAAGAATGGAATTTTGTGTACGGGTTAAACCCAAGATAAAGGCCATGGTATGGATGTGGAAACAGTCGTTAGTAACTGAAGAAGTTGAAAATGCATGTTACGCGAAGGAGCATATGAGCTTAAACGGAGGTATGAGATCAACATTTCCACAACATCCTGGATTTGTGGAGAAGGCCCCTAGGAACTTCTTCAGGGGAGGAATATCTAGGCCACCTCCTTATGGAAATAGAGTCACACCTAGAGCAATTTATATAGGTATTTCAATGGCAGTGAGTGCAACATCCCACTCAACACCAATGACGCAGGCAGGTCCACGACCTTCTCAGGGAGCAAAAAGTAGGGGTAGGGGCTCCAGAGGAAGGAAATCGTTTCAGAGGCCTTCATAGAGAAGAACTTAGGTTCCACCTAGGGTTACTTGTTGGGGGTGTGGAGGACCTCATTACCAACGTGATTGTTCAGAGTCACAAGAAGAAGTTTTTCATAGAGAAGGAAATTCCCCGATGGGAAGAGCGAATAATAGCCACCAAATTTATGCATCAGTTAATAATTGTCAGGCAAAACATCAATCCACGATGGTGGAGTCGTCAGGTAAGCTAAATCATGTCAATGTTAAAATTTTATTTGATTATGGTGATATAGATAGTTTCATTTCACCTTGTGCATTAGAAAAGTGTGGGTTGGCAGCCTACGAGCACGATGACTTTAAAAAGTCGAGGTGGCTTTGGGGGGAAAACAAGTGGTAGGACCTAGTGTTGATAATTGTTTAGTAGACTTGGGAGTGTGTAATACTAGGTTGAAGGTGTGTGTCACTGATCTTGGGATGTATGACCTAATCATCAGAATGGACTGGTTAAAATCCCAGCAAGCTATGGTAGATTGATTTTCAAAGAGGGTGTTTTGTGTTGATGATGAAGGAAGGTCAATAGAGATCCATGGTGTACGGAGGAATATGGCTCTACGCTTTATCTCAACCATGAAGGTTAAATGTTTCATGAGGTAAGGTTGTCTATTATATGTAGTGGAAGAAGTCAATGAAGAGAAAAGACACTCCTTGGATTGGTACTCAGTATTATCGGAGTTTAAGGATGTTTTTCAAAAAGAGTTGCCAAGGTTACCTCTTGAAAGGGAGCTTGATTTTACCATTGAGATAAAATATGGTGCAAAGCCAATTTCCAAGACACCATATAGGATGATGACGCCAGAAATTTGTGAGTAACAGATGAAGTTGAAGGAACTACTTGACTTAGGGATATTAATACCTAGTGTCTCACCTTGGGGTGCACCAATAATTTTTTTCAAGAAGAAGGATGGTTCCTTACAATTGTGTATAGATTACAGGGACTTGAACCATGCTACAGTGAAAAATAGGTACCCAATGCCACAGATAAATGATCTCTTTGATCAAATGAAAGGAGAAACAATTTTCTCAAAGATTGATCTGTGATCAAAGTATCACCAGTTAAACAAATATTAAGGAAGGCGATATTCCTAAAATTTCCTTTCGAACTTGGTTTGGGCATTATGAGTTTGTGGTAGTACCTTTTGGTTTGACCAATGCACCAACAGTATTCATGAGCCTCATGAATGGTGTATTTTGAAATTACTTAGACCGCTTTGTACAGTCCTTTATGGATGATATCCTCATCTATTCCAAGAACGAAAGAGAACATGAGGAACACTTGCGAGTGGTTTTGTCGTGCCTTAGAGAGAACACATTGTATGGAAAGTTGTCAAAGTGTTCTTTATTCCATAAACAAATTCACTATTTAGGTCATATCATTTTCGATGAGGGAATCTCTGTGGATCCAGAAAAGGTAAAGGCCATTATGGAATGGCGAGTGTCGAAAAATTCCCACGAGGTGAGAAGCTTCATGGGGATAGTTGGTTATTATGGGAGGTTTGTGGAAGGGTTCTCTAAAATATAGAAACCCATCACCACGTTGTAGAGAAAGGGGGTCAGTTATGAATGGAAAAAATAATACGATGTTGCATTCATCGAGCTTAAGAGGTTACTAACTAGTAAACCAATTCTATGAGTGTCGGATATGTAAAAAGACTTCACAGTCTGCACAGATGCCTCAAAGAAAGGATTGGGGTTTGTGATAATGTAGGATGGGCGAGTGATATTGTATGCGTCAAGAAATTTGAAGAAACATGAAGAGATTTATGCTACTCACGATTTAGAGTTGGAAGTTGTAATGCTAGCTCTGAAACTTTGGAGGCATTATCTAGTGGGGCAAAGCTTTGAGCTCAAAACAGACCATGAAATCTTAAAGAATCTCTTCACCCAAAGGGATCTCAATTCCAGGTAGAGACGATGATGTGAGTTTATGAGTGAGTATGATTTTGGAATTTCGCACATTAAGGGAAAGGAGAATGTGGTCACGGATGCCTTGAGCAGGAAACCACGTGTCTTCTCCTTGGTACCCTTAAAATTTAATCTAATGGATCATGTGTTGGGGAAACTTATTGGAGATAATTGGTATTTAAAGGTTACTTCAACCCTCCAGAGTGGAAGGAAATTTGATCCAAAGTATGAAGGATATAGCCTCGAAGAAAATGGATTATTAAGATATCAAGGAAGTATGTACATCCCTGAAGGTGGGGATATTAGAAGCATCATACTCAAGGAATACCATAGAGAACTTTATTGTGCACATTTGGGTGTGAAGAAAATGTTCGCAGACATGAAGAAGATTTTATTCTGGGTAGGCATGAAGCGTTATGTAGTCCATTTCGTCTCTATGTGCCTAGAGTTTCAACAAGTGAAGGCTGACCACCACCACTCAACATGTCTCCTACAACCATATAATGTTCCTATGTTCAAGTGGGAGGTCATTTCTATGGTTTTGTTGTGGGATTTCCAATCACATCGCATAGAAGCAATGCCATTCTTGTGATAGTTGATAAGTTGACCAAGAGTGATCATTTTAGCCTGGTTGGAGACACTTATGATGTTACTGATGTGGCACACATGTTTGTAAATGAGGTCATCTGTTTGCATGGGTTACCCAAGAAGATCATTTCGGATAGGGACTCTCAATTCACATATAGGTTTTGGACAAGTTTACAGTCGGCGTTGGGAACTTAGTTGAACTTAAGCACAACATATCATCCTGAAACAGATGGGAAAAATGAGAGAGCAAATAAGGATATTGAAGACATGCTTAGGATGTATGTTATGGATAATCAAACCCATTGGGAGAAGTACCTACTTTTGTTTGAGTTAGCCTACAATAAAAGTTTTTATAGCTCCATTGGAATGCCACCCTATGAATCTCTATATGGAAGGCCATGCAGGACACCGTTGGGTTGGGAAAGGTTAGAAGACCGAGTGACAGTTGGACCATAATTGATTTAGGAGATGGAGGAACATGTGATTCAGATTAGGCATCGACTAAAGGAAGCACATGAGAGAAAAAAGAGTTATATTGATGCACATAAGAATGACCAAAGTTATAAAGTGGGAGACAAGGTTTTCATTTGTATCAGGACTAATAAGAGTACCATTCAATTTGGGAAGGGGACAAAGTTGTCACCCCGATTTATAGGACCATTCAAAATCCAAGAGAGAATTGGAATTGTTTCTTATCATCTTGTACTTTCACCCTACTTGCATAACACTCATAATGTTTTTCATGTATATGTTCTATGTCATTATTTTTCTGACGAATATCATAAACTAACTTGGAAGGAATTGTAGGTATCGGACGTGAGAACCCTCATGGTCGAACCATTACACATATTTGAACCTATGTTCCGAAAACTCAGGAATTGTCTGGTAGACCAAGTTAAGGTCCAGCAGGACAAGTATAGCCCAGGATCTGCTACTTGGGAGGATGCATAGTGTTACAAGGAAAATCTCTCTATAGTTAGGGTAAACCACAGCAGACAGAAATGACTGTAGAAATCAACTCTCTTCTCAAGTATTCTATGAAAACAAATATGCTAGCAAGACAAGATAAAAATCCTACCTCATCTAGACATTCGATGAAGTCCACCATTGAGCACATGACCCAGAGCAATATACCTATAACTAGTCCTCAAAAACAAAGAAAAGAAAGCATATGGTGATGATAAATGATGTTAGCACATTCAATAGCATAATTCATTAATAAAAATGACAAATACGACCATGGAATAATAATTCAAATATTTGCAAGATATCAATTGGACGGGAAAAGAGTATTTCTATTAATATATGATCAGCAGAAGTGTAAATGTTACAAACTTCCATGTCAGCACGGTTCATAACCGAGAAACCAAGTTCCTTCCAGTTGGGCCTCCACCACTTCAATCCTCCACCAAAGGCAAGCTCATAAGAGAGAAACAATGAGGTTCTCAATAAATTAGGGAAGATATTGGGGGCTGAGCACTATGTTTAGACTTAAAGGAAAAAGGGATGCAGAATCAATATGAAGTATATAATTTCTCCAAAGTAACTTTGCTCTCAAAGTAGAATTCTTTCTCTTCTTTCCATAGCTTGGAATTGGCCCATTTATAGCCTTCAGAATGGAACTGAAGGGCCGAGTCGGAACGTTTTCAGTATATGGAAGGCCAAGGATCATAGATCTCTTGTCGTGACATGGAAACCCAAAATTAATTTTAATTTGCTGGCACAAATTGCGATGTGTGCCGGCTGTAGTGGAGAAACTTGCACATACGCATGTTGTATAGTAGGCAAGATGCGTACATGTGGAAAAATATGTATTTTTAGCTCTCGATTTTACAAAAAGGGATGATAATTCTGCATAGGGAAATGGAAAAAGGCCTTCTGTGCAAGATTGCATAGGGTCAGGAAAATATTGATATAACAAATTCCCCCTAATGTGTGAAGTCAAAGGAGTATCTGTGATGGCTGAAATACATTATAAACAACCCAAAAGTGGAGTGATAGGGAACCAATTGGAAGAACTCGTTGCTCATGACATTTTGCACTGACTTTTCATACATGGCTTCCAATAGGATTACATTGCAGATCCATGTGAAAATATACCAAACAAGTGTCTGTGGCCATGAATAGGAAAATAAAAATGCAGTTATATGCCAAAAGCTAGCATAGTCACGAACAAGGCCCAGTAGAATCAGTCTCAAAACCAATATGAAGATATATGTATACAATGGAAGAAAATTTGATCTCCCATGATCATTGAAGTCAAATAGGTACCGATCCAATGAAAAAGAAGCAACAACTCAGGAAAGTTGCGACCACATACTAGTGTCTTCAAGTCTTCTACACAATCCGCCAAGGGTTCAAGTCTACATCATGTGAATAAGGAGTTGAGGTCGAACACAATGAGACATCGTTTGATTACCGGTCATTGAAGTATACTGTTAACAAACACGAGACAACCTATAGATAATGAAAGTAGGTATCAAGGCACCGAGTACATTATTATAGGTGTGAATAAAGGAATCGGTGTTGAACACCTAAATAATCCATCGATCAAGAGACATTGATGTATTCCCAATTGTCGATGGCGAAAGAACCTGCCAATAATGACTGCAAGCCTCAAGGTACTCATAAGACTCTAGGTCCCATTTCTAGAATAGATGAGCTGAAGTTGATGGAAGGAGACCCGATCAAAGGAGAGCATTAAGGCATCTCTCATCATTCAACATGAGGTACAAAGAAAGAGCTTCATGATTTGGAGGAAATTGGATGAAGAACATGTTCATGAACCAACGACCTGTGTGTCTTTTGCGTGTGCCAAGTGCAAGAGGTACAGGAAAAAGACCCTCTGAATAGAAGCCAATGATGAAAACTGTTGAAAAAGGAAAAGAAACCATCAATAAGTCTAATGGCATCCAATACACTGCATGAATCCCATTGTGTGAATAGATGTCTTGTCGTCGACCACAAGGGAAACCACCCAGTCAATGACCAATGATGAAGTGTCAATTTTTGTGTTCAAGGTTACCTACCAATGATGAAAGTAGGACTAGGGTGCATGATAGGACTACAATATCATGTGATTCTGAAACAAACTGAGGGCATGGCCGACATCCAAAGTCAAGAGTTCTAAGAAGTGGCTGACATAGGTTTACAGAATTCCTTTGAACAAGAGCATGAGACATATGGAAGACTCTAACAACATAGACTCAATGATGAAACCATGAGATGCACAAGGCATCAATGAAATTCTCTATAGGGACTGGAAGAGTAACTAGTCAGTAGAGAAGACTCTATAACAATCTCAGATTCATAAGGCCATGCTAATCCAATAATTATGATGAAAAATGGACTCCATAACTTTGTTCTCTGTTCAAGGGCGACACGGCTGCTAAAAATACAAGACAATACTTTGTTCCTCCCCATATTTTTTGTTTTTTCATAGACAAATGAATGCTATGATATAGAGGAGGAAACGAGTGTCACAATTAAGAAAAACTAGTTCCAGTAGTGCAACATACCTATGCTCAATGCAAGGAGATGCATGCGGGAGATGAACACTTGGGGGGATGTTCCCTCCTAGGTATAGGGTGTCAAATTGTGAAGGATATAAACAAGGCTCTGGTTGGTTGAGGATAAACAAAATTATGAGGCAAACGGTTTATAACGCAAAGCGAGAACCGACTATAGGTTCAATACTACAAGCAAGGGCATGAGATGAAATCACAACTTAACTCCAAAAAATGTCCTTTTTTATGTCATTTAGTCTACTTGGTGTGAAAAAGGGATAAAATTAATTGACATCCTTTCAAATCCAATTTACGAGTGTGAAAGATACAAGTTCACTCGACAATCTTTTCACTTTTTGAAACTGATTTGAAAAAGAGCTTAACTAAGACTCACGCCTTTCAAGTCCAATTTAACAAGTGTGAAAGGGAAAAATCACTAGACAATATTTTCTCTTTTTGAATGAGTTGGAAAAGAGATTAACTTGGACTCGTTTGGGAGATTCTAGGCGGCAAGTCATGGGGGGGGAAAGGTTCCTGTGCTGGACTTCTGCGGAATGTCAGTATCTTACGAATAGCCGACATAAGCTTGGGAAAACCCAAATCTCTCCAAGTCGAGGAGGATATCATCTCCGTGATATATTGGATAATGTCTCTTACAAGAAAAGACATAGGAGGGGGCATTGGATACCCCACAAGACCATCCCAATCAAAGGGAATCTCCTCAAGACTTGGAGGGAGGGAAATCAAGGAGAGTAAAAATCTCTCTCATTCAGAAGGTGTAGGATTAGGAATGTTGACAACATGGTTGAAAGATGCATCACCCTCCACAAGGGGGGTAGGATTAACCATAGACTGCACCGGTACTACCACTTCTTCAATTCTAGGTTGAAGAGGATGCATGATAACAGGGATAGGGGGCACATCACCCTTGAGAACAGGGGTGTGGTCAAGAGAATATTGCAGTGGCATTACTGTTGTGTCAATCAATGGAGAAACAAGGTGTGGGGAAACCACAGCTGTCTCAGAATCCGAAAGGACCCCCAGTTGAGCCCCACGCTTCTAGTATCCCAGCAGTGGCTGGACACAAACGAGTAAGGCGATATCCTTCGCAAGTCCTGCAAAGGAATTTAGGATTATGTATGAGGGGTCTAGGTTTCTTGATGCCCCAAATGTTGTCTACAATGCTAGTGACATGCTCTCAATGTGACTAGAAGAGGCAAGAGAGTCATCTCCTACATGTTGTATAGGGGTTGGAGATGTGACATGGATATGATTCGTGGTGACTAGAATGATGCCCCTAACATGGCTAGCAGCAGCTGGGTGTGGGTTGTCAACATGAGTTGCAGAGGTTGTTGATCCTTCTCCAACATGACTGACAGAGGTTGGTGATGGAGCCCCAGTATTATTGGCAGTGACTGGGCTAGCATTGAGCTGTGGAATTTGATACCAAGGTCTAGGGAAAGATTGACTTTGAAATATTTCCATCCAAGAAGGATACTCGTTTACCCCCTATCCCTTTATGGAAAGGTAGTATCCTCCACCTAATTGATCCGAAGAGGTTTGTACGTGCATCGTCACTGAAGTCTGTGAAGAGACGGAAGTATGATAAGGACTATTCAAGTGAGGATGTAAGTTTCCCCCTTGTGAAGGGGCTCCATAAAGAGGGTATCCCGGACCATAAAATTGATTCTCCCCATATGAAAGACCTGGGGATATGTGTGGACCCGCCATGGGAAAGGCATTCGGAGGAACAGGTATGGTGGAAGAAGGATACACAGATGGGGTGTAATGGGCAGAACAAGCACCCATTTGAGTATTGTCTCTTGAAAGAGCATATCTAGTACTGGACCCATAAGAGGGAAGGCTCCAACTTCCCATCGTGAAATATGGTTGAGCGACATGACTCATATCAAATGAAGATGTAGGCAGCGGGGCCATGGTGTCCCCGGATCCAATGCTAGTATTCGTATAAGAGGGCTAGGGAGAGGATGGAAAGGTTGAAATCATATCAATAGGAAAATAACTAGAGACCAAAGTCATGGACTAAGCATCATATTTTTTCATACCATTGTGAAAAGTGGAAGGATTCGACCCCATGAAATGAGTGAACATCATGTGGTGGGTAGCGGTAAATGAGGGAGCCAAAGGAACTCCACTATTCATGATAATGAAAACTTAGTATAAACTCCTAGGGCCAACTAGTAATCAAAGAGAACACCAAAACTAAAACAACCAATATGCACACAAACAAGGTAAAGTGGTTCAAAGTGACCTCCCTCCCTAAAGAAGGTATGTCTCTCCCAAGAGGGGCCTAAGAATCCCTGTTAAATATCGAAGGTAACAAAATCAGTTATAAGGGCCCTCATGGGCTTAACAACCAGTCGGTCAGATCCCCCTAGAGAGGTAATCCTCCATAAATGTTGTGTGTTGTCTTACGCTTATCTGACCTAGGGTACCTGCAGAATAACTCCTATAAGTAACTTATGTGGCACCTAAATCAAGAAACTAATAAACCAATGTATAACCGATGCACAAGAGAGCAGTCGTAAGTCAAGTCCACCATATGAGAAGGGTAGCAAACCCTGAAACCTTGAAAGTATCACCTCTCATGGAGGTAAAGGCACTAGAAAGATCCCTAGATATGAATAGATCCCCAAAAATATCTCTGACGCTAAGAAGGTATCGATGGGATATCCCTTCAACCAACCTTGCACGAACTCATGATTAACTTTGGTGTGAGCAGATTCTTCTGATATTACCAATTATACAATGGATTTCTCCACTCCCTTTCTCAGACACATATGTTGATTTAATTTCCTTGGAGAAGTTTACTCACAAAATCCTATTCCAAGGCACTAAATCCTAAGCTAGTTTGTGTACCCTAGAAAATAAAATTGTGACTAATAAATTTTAAATTATGGCTTTAATTTTAGCCGTCATGATTACTCAAAAAAGTATGGTAGTGACACTCATGATGTTTTGAATCTGCAAGAAAAGTAAATATGAATATAACGCAAAGTCCTAACTTCAACTTTCAAGGAATGACATGCTTCTAAAAACAAATGCCATTTTCAATTTCAACTCTACAATTCTGAAGCAAAAATGAAATCTTTCATTACATGCACTAAGCTAATGACAAGGACTCAAAAGACCAAAATGCCAAGCAATGAAAAATGCCTAATATTTTTGTATTTTCAATATAATAAAAATGAAAATACATGGACTAAAAAAAAAACTTGATATATAAAACTCTACTGTGTATAGAAATAAACAACTCAAGTAGGATACCATGCAGAAAGACACCCAGCCCAATGTGCAAGGACAATCAAAATGAAAAGGTGATGAGAAATATTCTGCCCAAAAATTCAACCAAAGACAGGTTTCTTGTCATCCCATAAGCACTTAAAAGGCACTACAGATACCTAAGAAGACTCAACAAACATCAAATCCCACTTAGCGACCACCAGAACCAACAAACAAGAAAGGAAAGATGATGTATGCAATTGTTTAGGAAAACTGAGCATATGTATGCAACTTGCAGAGGGACAACCTGCATATATACACGACTGTCAGGCCAAAAAAATGCGTATATGTTTCAAAAACAAGGCTAGGAAAGGGAGAAGGCTAAAAACTCAGACCTGGAGTGAACAGAGGTTGTCAAGCAATGATGCGACAAGAAAATCAATAGGAACGAGAGAAATCTAAGGAGAAAAGTACTTTAAACCCTAAGAAAGAAGATTCAATCCCCAGTATGGTTGCCAATTCTGTTACGAGGAAAATCTCTATATGGCTAGGGTAAACCACAACAGACGGAAATGACTGCAGAAATCAACTCTCTTCTCAAGTATTCTATGAAAACAAATATGCTAGCAAGACAAGATAAAAATCCTACCTCATCCAGACATTCGATGAAGTCCATCGTTGAGCACTTGACCCAAATCAATCTACCTGCAACTAGTCCTCAACAACCAAGCAAAGAAAGAATATGGTGATGATAAATGATGTTAGCACATTCAATAGAATAATACATTAATAAACATGAAAAATACGCTCATGGAATAATAATTCAAATATTTGCAAGATATCAATTGGATGGGAAAAGAGCATTTCTATTAATATATGATCAATATAAGTGAAAATGTTACAAACTTCCATGTTGGCACGGTTCGGAACCAAGAAACTAAGTTCCTTCCAGTTGGGCCTCCACCACTTCAATCCTCCACCAAAGGCATGATCATAAGAGAGAAACAATGAGGTTCTCAATCAATAAGTGAAGAGCTTGGGGGATGAACACTGTGTTCAGACTTAAAGGACAAAGGGATGCAGACTCAATATGAAGTAAATAATTTCTCCAAAGTAATTTTTCTCTCAAATTTGAATTCTTTCTCTTCTTTCCATAGCTCAAAATTGGCCCATTTATATCCTTCACAATGGAATTGAAGGGC
>SNQJ01S0077539.1:34255-68858 GCA_010110895.2 Picea sitchensis | reverse complement strand
TAGGAAAGTTATTAAAAGCATGAGAGGGGATCTAGGAACCCTAGGAGTAATTTTAGGAGCGACTATAGGAGGGGTGAGGGAAATGAGTCTTTTAATATTTTAAAGAAAATAATTTTGGAGAAACTCGGGGGATGAGTGACACTTGTACGACATAGAATTTTTAGGGGATTTTTCATTAAAACTAATTAATAATGATTTAGGGAAAGTAGGTGGGTCTCAAATTTCTATAAAAGAAGGGGAAAAGGAGGAAGAAGGGGATGAACGGTTAGCGTAACGTTACGCTGCCGGATTGTGGCTTGACGGATTACTTGTGAGGAGTTGGGTTTTTCTCAGCTGTATTGGAGTGGTAGCTCCGCCTTGGAGGTGAGCTGAGAAGCTAGTCTTATCTATGGATCTTGTGTGGCCCCTTTGCGGCTCGGGGGGATAAGGGGGAAGCAGAGTACCCCTAGCGATTGGCTGGGAGGTATCAGTGAGCTCTCTACGGTCGGAAAGAAGGAGCGGCTAGGAGCGCGGGACATTAATCGAGGCGCGGACATCAATCGAGGCGGTCGAAAGGGAAAAGGTATGCGCGTCATTTGGTAGAGTAGAATGCATTAGGTTATGATTAGATCTGCTTATGTAGTGGAAATCTATACGAATGAATGTTTAATTTTCCATCGATGCTGGTTATCGTTGGGCTAGATGGTTGTTCTTTAATTGCTTACATCCAGCGGATTGTTGTGTTTTTCAATGTTGCTGCAAAATTTTACTGTGTCACCTTCAGTAATCCTCCAGCCTTGTAATTTTCATTTCTCCTCCATCCCCTACGGCTAAATTCACTGTGTATTGTGTTACTAAAAAACTCCGTCGGCAATTTCATTTGGAATGCTTACTGCGACGTAGTTCTGAAAATTTGTTTGGTTACATTGTTAATGAATTTGGATTGCTGGAATTTTCGTTTTTATATTTCGTTGTTATTGTTGATGACAATGCCACGTTTTTGGGGGAAAAGATTGTACTGTGTGCATTTTTCTTTTGTGTTATTGGGCGTTTTTATTACATACAGTGGGAAATTATTATTGGGCGTTGTATATCCTGGGCGTTTTTAAATGGCATTCGTTGTATGTGTGGGGCGTTTAAATGATCTACGTTTTGCTAGTTATATGGATGTTTTTAAATGGCATTCGTTGTATGTGTGGGGCATGTAAATGATCTACGTTTTGCGGGTTATATAGGCATTTTTAAATGGAAATCGTTGTATGTGTGGGGCGTGTAAATGGTCTACGTTTTGCGGGTTATATGTGCGTTTTTAAATGGAATTCATTGTATGGGTTGGGCATTAATTGATCTAAGTTTTGTTGGTTTATATTGGGCGTTTTTAAATGGCATTCGTTGTATGTGAGGGGCGTTTAATTGATCTACGTTTTGCTGGGTTATATTGGGCGTTTTTAAATGACATTCGTTGTAGGTGATGGGCGTTTAAATGATCTCCGTTTGCTGGTATATATTGAGCGTTTTAAATGGCACTCATGGTATATATTGGGCGTTTAATTGGTCTGTGGTTTAAATATTTTAATTGGTTTTCTTTTGGTATACCGTGGGCGTCTTTCATGCAGACTGGGCGTTGATGTGTACAGTTGCGTTTTAATTTTTGGGTCTGCGTTTTTATTTTTGGGGCTGCGTTTGACCGAGTTAACCTCTGTCTGCTAACCCTCAATAGTTTCCTGGTTATGATACATGCGGCCATATCTTACTTTGGGACTGGTGTATCCTTGAAATTCTGAAATTAATATGTTAACTGCTAGTATAAAGTGCAATTTAAAGTGCAACCTAGATTTGTTTATGGAAAGTTTGGCGGCCGTGGCTTGATGAATATTTGATGGAAATTATAAATTGATATATTAAAACGACAGGTCGATTGGTTTTCTGGAGATTACAATGTCTTGCATTAGAAGATTTTGTCATAATGGAAGGTAATGATTGCATTAAAGTAATGATTTTATGGTATAAAGAAAGGTGATCTCCTTGTGGAAAGAAAAAGATTTGCATTAAATGAATCCTTCTGATTTTCGTTCATGTTATATAATGGGGAGTACGCATGGGATTGTTTCCTTATCGTTATATAATTTAAATGTTGAATGGGATTGATTCTTTATATCCCTTCTTCTCCATTATTTTATATGTATGCAGGAGATGATATTTATCATTATGAGGTCATCTTTAAATTATATTACCTTTAAACATTGTCATGTTAAACATTGTATTGTATAGGTTGTCATTTTAATTATGATGTTTCCTTGTTATTTTTAGTTACAATTGTGGTGTTAGTCTTGTATATTTACAATAGGGTAAGGGTATCGTCCTTTAGTGGAAAGTTTACTAACATTTTACTGATATGAACAATGTAAATGTAATACCCTCGCCTGGGAAAAATGCTATGTAGCCTAGATAACTCAGGAACGTAAGGACGTTGTTATATGTTTACATTGATGTGGTAGTATAATGAAAGGTGGAGGTTAATCCATTATAATGACATTAAATTCTTTATATTTCAACACAAGGGGTAAGGCCCTTAAACTAAGGGCAATAATTCATTTAGATCTACCTTATGACTAATGTACTCGTGGCTTAATAAAACTAAATGAAGAAATGGGCTAGTAATCAATCACGGATGAGTCATAGGCATTGTCGGGTCATTAATTTTAAGGGTCGTCGTCTGAGTCCTTGTCTTGCGCCTTTTGTAGAAGACATGGTTTCTCTTTCGTCTATTGTTGCGCTGAGTTGTAATAATTGTCGTTTGGACTGCTTGTGTCGGGCGGGGTTTAGACACCTTCAGTAGCCTTAGAATATATGTTTGTGTGTGATTTTTCTGTGTAAAGAATCCAGTGTCGTATCAAGAGTCTCGGGCTGTTTAAAGGGCACAGTTTCCAATCTTGCGACACACTCTGAGCCGTATCGGTAGTCTCGGGTTGTTTAAAGGCACAATTTCCACTACTGTGACTCCCTAAAAGATTTATTAGTTTCTGCCTGAGCAGTCAGCCAGGAGCCTGTCTAATCTTCTTTCGAGAAGACATAAGACTAAAAGCCCTGCTTTTCTGTGCAGAAATAGTAAACTCTACTGTTGGATTCTTCCATCTGTGACTGTACTGTACTTAACACCTGGTGTCNGTGGAGGTTAATCCATTATAATGACATTAAATTCTTTATATTTCAACACAAGGGGTAAGGCCCTTAAACTAAGGGCAATAATTCATTTAGATCTACCTTATGACTAATGTACTCGTGGCTTAATAAAACTAAATGAAGAAATGGGCTAGTAATCAATCACGGATGAGTCATAGGCATTGTCGGGTCATTAATTTTAAGGGTCGTCGTCTGAGTCCTTGTCTTGCGCCTTTTGTAGAAGACATGGTTTCTCTTTCGTCTATTGTTGCGCTGAGTTGTAATAATTGTCGTTTGGACTGCTTGTGTCGGGCGGGGTTTAGACACCTTCAGTAGCCTTAGAATATATGTTTGTGTGTGATTTTTCTGTGTAAAGAATCCAGTGTCGTATCAAGAGTCTCGGGCTGTTTAAAGGGCACAGTTTCCAATCTTGCGACACACTCTGAGCCGTATCGGTAGTCTCGGGTTGTTTAAAGGCACAATTTCCACTACTGTGACTCCCTAAAAGATTTATTAGTTTCTGCCTGAGCAGTCAGCCAGGAGCCTGTCTAATCTTCTTTCGAGAAGACATAAGACTAAAAGCCCTGCTTTTCTGTGCAGAAATAGTAAACTCTACTGTTGGATTCTTCCATCTGTGACTGTACTGTACTTAACACCTGGTGTCGTTTTCTGCTTACAGCTGCTAGTTGTACGCCTTATTTCTAGGGGCGTTTATTGCTTGTTGTCACTGTGATATGTCGGGGTCGTCTTTTTGTGTTCGTCTTGCTTGCGTCTTGTTCTAGGTCGGGTTACTAGTTTCTGTCTGAGCAGTCGGCCATGAGCCTGTCTAATATTCTTTCGAGAAGACATAAGACTAAACGCCTTGCTTTCCTATGCATAAATAGTAACCCTAGCACCATGGATTCTTCCCTCTGTGTTCTTACTGTGCACCCCCAATATGTCTTAATGTTTGTGTTGTGCGCCTTATGCCTAGGGTCGTATATTGTTGCAGTTACTCATTGTGTGCCTTCAGACTTCTTGTGTTGAACATCGTGGTTGCGTCTTGTGGGTTGTCGAGTGGCGACGTAGATTCAAGTGTGTTTGTTACTTCTACACGCGCGCACACACCTTAAACAAAAAAAAAATTGCACCTGTTTTCAGAGTTGTTGTTGTAACGAGGAGGGTGTTACATATATATCAAATGTTACAATCATATGGAGTTCAATCATTGCTCGTGTTTCTTCCTAATTGTAACATATTCACTATTTTTCATCTTAGCATAACACTCAAATTAAAAATTCAGTGATTTGTGTAAACCATCTATGGATTTGACTCTTGGTATGGCGGTGAAGGTCAACCCTTGTCTCTCTTTGTTTCCAATATCAATGGTATCCCATTCTAAAGTCAACCCCTATGATTTTTGTATAGTAAGGGCCCATGCCATATTCATAGGTGTTTTTTTATGATTTCCTCTAATAACAGGTGTTATTGGTACAATGTTAGGAGAAGTGTTGTCAAATGAAACACCTATGTACTTATAAAAAAATAATAGCAGTGAACATTGGAAGTTGAGGGGGATTTGAGCCAAGCATATAGAAAATATTTTGAATATAGACAAGTGCTCCATTAACTAAGACAACTTCCACCCACAAATTACATGTCAACATGACATGCTAGCTAGGGAATAATAGGACTTCACGTTCCAATTGATCATCATCAACACCAACAATTTTTGTTCTTCTTGTATGCTTTGCAACACATCTTGCGATTGGAGAATTCAAAGATTTGAACATGTGCCTATTATGCAGGGTTACCAAATTATTTGTTAGGAAAAAGTGAAGTTTTGAATGAAATAAAGTCTTTTCCACATGAGGCAAACTCATATCAACACGTGACATGAGAAGATCCCAATCATCAAGAATGGGTTATGCATTTCTCATGTTATTTAAGAGTTTCCAAAAAGAGGATTGTTTCAGATCATTTCCTTGCTAACAAAATATTGTATCCACAGTGATAACAATGTTTAACTTTTCCCACAAAAATTTATCGGTTGTTTTATGTACATACAAAGGTTTATCTTTGATAAGAGGTAGTTGGCTAAGGTCACCAACAAGAATAATGGATCTACTACCAAAAGGAGTATATTTTTTATCTGGAAATGATTCTTCTAAATGAGAATGTATCTATATGAATAACCTTAGTCCTATAAATCTCATTTCATCAATCAAAATATATCTAATATGCCTAATTTCGTCTTAAATACTACTAGAGACTGTTCATGTAGTGGTTGCAAATTTTTAATAGGAAGTTTCATAGTAGATTGTATTGTTTTTGCATGTATATTAAAAGCAACAATACTATTTTGAGAGAGCAGAAGCAATGGACTATTACCATTAGATGTTGAAGTAGAAAGAGCATGAGAAATACAATGAATAAGATAAGACTTGTTGGTGCTAGATGTTTCTTGATTAATCATTTTAAGAGGATCATGTTTTCATATTCAACTAAATGGCGTAAAATGATCTTAGAATAAAGTAATTTTTTTTCTGACGAGGAAGATGGTGACACAAATGTTTTAGAACTGCCAACGACAAAACCAATAGATTGGGAATTTCATATAAAATCAATTGTAACACCCAAAGGTCGAGCCTCTGCTGAATTGTAATTATGTTATAGGCTAGTGAGCCAGGTGTTTATAAGTTGGAAGACTTATGTGTTTATTAGGCCGGAGAGCCCAGATGCTAAGGCCAATGAGCTTGATTTTATATATGTAATTACTCACATCATTAATAAAATTACATCGATGTGTGTAGACTGACAACAAAGAAAGAGTTATGGGGGACTAATCTCACCTAGGTAGGGAAAGGGAAGGGGCTAAGATAGAGGGCTTACCTCTAAATGAATAATATTATATTATTATTTACTAGAGGCTAAGGTTTGACATAACCTATGTTTTCCTAAGTTCCTAGGGAAAGGGAACGAGTGTTCAGTGGAGCTCGTATAGCTTCAGGTAGACATGTGTCAACCTGGGCGCATGCAGGTTTTATGTGGGAAAGTCAGCTCATTGGGGGTTCCCTCACCATTCTCGTGATGGTCACCACTCTGCAGGTCATCCATACTCCCCACTGATGCTTGCACTGAGATAGAGAGAGAGAGCCTTGACACAGCTAGTCATTGCCTCCATCATTGATCTCTGCAACATCGGAACCTGTACACCCGCGTTATGAATCTAACCATGTTTCCTGTGAATCACAACACGACTGCGTAGTGTCTGAGCCATATCACACCTTAGCCTTTGTTGTCGCTACCCACGTTTTCTCTAGACTGGTGTGGCTTGTTGTCATTACCAAAGCCCTTACCCAATTTTTGTTGCGGAGGTTACCCACTGAACTTAGGAGATGGATAGAAGAGGAAGGTTGTCAGGCTTGTGAGAAAATTTCTCAAGGTGAGAGAGTGTGTTGGGGAAGTGAGTTCTCCTGAAGGGAGTCCCGTAGTAGCTACAATACTCTGAGGCTTCTGATCCAGCCTGTTGTTGAAGCCCTGGAAGGGAGGTGGACAACTGATGGACTTGTGATAGTGAAGGCGTACACTCCTGGGGTGGAACAAGCGTGTGGGGGATGAGGGTTTGTGGTTTATGGGCATAAGTGGCTCCTGGGAGAAAATCCTTCCTGTTGATCTGTGCGACTTTCTTGTTGTCCTTGCCAAGCCTATGAATCCATTGCCCGGTGGAGTTTAGTCCCAGCTCGGGGGTGACCCACTATTGAGCATGATAGGAAGCGTGGTATAAGGTTGGGAGGTTCGTGGAAGGTCTTCACGCAGTTGGTAGGCATTTATTAAAATATAAGTACCCAATCTTTGTTCTCTGTATGATGTATATCTTGAAATCAAGTTATAATGTTATTATAATTGTCTGTATATATTACATGTATTTTTTAATGTTGTTTTTGCATGAATAGGTGCATGAACATAATGATATAACTGCTTAAATTTAATTAGATATATATGTATATAAATATATATGAATATCAAATGTTATCTCTATTTATTCCTGTTAATTTTTATATGTGAATATTTCCGCAAAGTTATTCAGTGGCATGACCTGGCCTGTTGGTTTAAGGTCGGGAACGATCACAAAATGGTATCAGAGAAGAAAAAAAAAGATACAGTCGTTAGGTAGCATTTCCCGACAGAGGTTTGAGGGTTGGGGACGTTACATAATGGTATCAGAGCCATGGTTTTGACATTGAGCCTAGATGGGCCATGTTAGGGGTTAAGGAGACAAAGGTTTCAGAGTGAATTGTTGTAGAGAGAGACAAAATATGAACCTTAGAGCATCACTGGGATTGTGTTCAGAAGCTCAGGAAGTATAACGGTTCAAGAAAAACAATAGAGAAAGAAGCCACAATAATCGTTGTGTTAGGCCGCGAGGTTTAAATTTGGGCCATAGGATCTATTCAGGAGAAGGCAGACCCTTCAAAATTGTCAGATTTAGAAAAGGTTCCGGAAAGTTAACCCCTAAGTACTTCAGACTTCGTGACTTCGAAGAAGTTTACGTGTTATAGAGAAGAAAGGGATGAAGCTCGAAGTCCCGAAGAATGGAGTTCATCTAGACCGTTCGTTAAGAGAGACACGTATCGATAGATCATCTTGTTCGGGAGTTCGACGTTTGGGAGAAACGAGGTGTGCTAAGGTGAATTCTCTCGAAGTCCCGAAGTGACATGGCATGATGACGTCACCCAGGGTGACATGTACTTCTTTAGTTCTTCCACGTGTTAGTCAAAATGGAAATTTGACGACTTTGTTGGACCAAAATAAATCCGACACATGGGGCCACATGTCACCACCTTATATGATGACAGATGTACTATGTGTACCCCAGAAGATAAAATAGTTTGGAAGTTTAGAGTTCAGTATATTTGAGGAATGCAAGTGTGAATCTTTTGAAGCCCAAAGTCCCAAAGTGACGTGACCTATTGATGTCACCATGGATAACGTGGACACATAGGATGTGTGACATGTGTCAGTGAGTTAAGGACCTTTGTAGGATAGAAATGCCAGTTAGAACGTGATACATGTCACCCGTCATAATGGGCCACGTGTTTTCTTCTAGTATTTCGCCACGTGGAACTCTTCTTGAGCATGGTTAGTGGGCCCCTGATGGTCGCAGGGGAGACATGGCCCTAGATCCTACACTTCGGAGGATAGCCACTTCAGAGGAAAGATGGGTCGCATGGGTTGAGAATTCCCGAAGGTCGAAGTGTCGGAGGTCATTGTTACCGTTGGAAGTCGTGGACACAAGTCAGAAGATCTGACACTCCGGAGAGTTGTCACTCTATAGGTTTGTGGCATTGAAGGCTTTAGAAACCCTGAAGTATGGAGCCTCAAAGCTAATTTTGGTCGTTGATTTGGGTAGAGAGCGGGGACCTTTGATTCCTCTCACGTCACTTGCTAACTTCACGAGTTCAGAGTTTGGGAGATTGGCATTGAGGTGAGTGGAAAACACCTAAAGCCTGAAACTCCAAAGTGCATAGTAAGCGCCCAACTATTAGCACTTGGTCACTGCCATGGTCACATGCGAGTTGAGGGTTGAAGAAAAAGGGGTTAGTTCCCGAAAGTGAATTATAAGAACATAGCAGGCCTTGGAGATAGAATCGTGGGGATTCTTGATCGAAAGAGACCCGCTGAAAATGGAGTTTGATATTCTTTCCGTTGAATCAAATTGTTCAAGTTACTCTAGCAAATTATTAAAGACTGATAGTCTGACAAAATTCGGTTGTCTGGACATTTTGCAAAGTTACCAATTGACAAAACCGAACATAATTGTTACCTTGTGAAGAGAAATGGAGGAAGCACAGGATGCTTACAGTCTGGAGGATGAAATTAAAGGAATGGATGTCCATTTGGGAGTTGAAGGAACGGACTCCAATGGGAATGGAGAATAAATAGATAAAGAAGTGAGCATGAGAAAAATCATTAAGAATTTGCAAAAAGATGTCCAAATTCACTAGGCAGATAACAAAAGGCTGATGAGATCCAGGGAGAAACAGGGAGACTTTAATATGAAGCTGATGCGGACCCTGGAAAGAATTTAAAAGAAATTTCATAAGGAAAGTGGATTCAATAAATAAGGAAGTCACGAGATCCCCGATGAGGAAAGAAGAGGAAGAAGTGGTAGCAGACATCACCAACACTCCCAAAAACATCCCATAGGAGAGCACATAGTAGCTCAATTCCATCCCCTGTCATGAAACATAGGAGATCTGGGGTGGATGATTTAAAAGGATAAATGAATAAGATCAAACCTCCTACTTTTGATGGAGAGCACTAGAAGGATGAAGATGTTGAGACATGGCTTCTAGGCATGAGGAAATACTTCCAATTACAAAACTATTCCTCTCATGCAGAGGGAAGAATTGTCATCTATCAGCTAAAAGGAAAGGCATCCATATGGTGGGATCATCTTATGCAAGTGCAACACGTCAGAGAGAAGAATGTTACATGGAGGGAATTCAAGAGGCATTTTGAAAAGAAGAACTTAACTAAGAGGTATTATGACAAGAAAATGAAAGAGTTCTTTGAACTCAAGCTGGTAAGTATGTCCATTGATGAGTATGAAAGAATATTCTTAGATTTGTTGAAGTATGTCCCCTTCATCAAGGATGATACAATTAATATTCAATGGTATCTAAGTGGGCTGCCATCTTTCATCAATGACAAGATACAATATGATGATCCTTAAACTATGGAAGAAACCATAAGGGGAGAAAAATGCTTATTTGATCAGAAAAAAGGGAAACCTATTTTCCAGAAGGCTTGGGAAGACAAGAAGAAGTTTAAAAGGGAGCAGAGGAAGAAGGGGAACAAGCCACCATTTTTCAGAAATAGTCCTCCAGGACAGTGAGTTTTGAGAGAGTCCAGGATGGTTGAAGTAGGTGGGAAAAGGCCAAGGCATACACCTATGGAATGTTGGTGTTGTAAAGGAGATCATAGCTATAGAGATTTTCCTCACAGAAGTGACAAAGTGAGAGTTGTTCACAATGTTCAACAAGAAGAAACGGTAGAGGACATGGGTAGAAGTGTACCAAGGATCTATGTAGCCCTAGACAACAAGCAAGCTGAGGTTCAATCACACATGATTGAAGTTGAAGGTATGATCAATAACCATGACTTTACTATTTTAATTGACTCATGGGCTAGTCATAGTTATATAGATCCTAAGGTAGTGGAAAGATTTCAATTACCAAGAAGGAAACAATGGAAATCTTGGTTGGTGCATCTGGCTACAGGAGCCAAGAGAAAGGTTGTTGAATTGGTTAAATCATGTCCACTCGGCATGAATGGACTGAGTACAAAGACATATATGAACATCTTGCCTTTGGGATCATATGATTTCCTAATTGGTATGGATTGGTTGGACCAACATCATTCCATATTATACTGTCATAACAAAGAATTCACTTGCTTGGATGAGGAAGGAAATCGAAGATCAGTCCAAGGAATTCCCAGGGAAGTTACCATCCAGAAATCTCAACAATGCAGCTAAAGAAGTCTTACAGGAAGGACTGTCAAATATTTGCAGCCCATATGGAGGAAGAATCTAAGGATAAGGTGCCAAATATAGAGGATCATGCAGTCCTAGAAGATTTTGAAGATGTGTTCAAGGATATACCAACACTGCCTCCAAAAAGAGATATTGATTTCTCTATAAATTTAATGCATGGAGCAACTCCAGTATCAAAGACTCCTTACAGAATGAGTACACCAGAACTGAAGGAACTGCAAATGCATCTTGAAGACCTTCTAAAGAAGGGGTATATATGCCCAAGTGTGTCACCTTGGGGTGCCCAAGTCTTGTTCATGAAGAAGAAAGATGGGACATTGATATTGTGCATCGATTTCAGACAGTTGAAAAAAGTGACTATAAAGAACAAGTATCCTCTACCAAGGATTGATGATCTCTTTGATCAGTTGAAGGATGCTAGGATATTTTCAAATATAGATCTCATGTCAGGATACCATCAAGTAAGGATTAAAGAGGAATACATCAGCAAGATCGCATTTAGAATAAGGTATGGTCATTATGAGTTCACAGTGGTGCCATTTGAGTTATCAAATGCACCAGTTGTTTTCATGTGATTAATGAATGATGTTTTCCAGAGAATATTTAGACAAGTTTGTCATAGTATTTTTGGATGAAATCCTTGTATATTCCAAGTCGGAAGAAGAATATGAACATCATTTGAGGATGTTGTTGCAATTTCTAAGAGAGCATCATCTGTATGCCAAATTGAGCAAGTGCTCATTTTATCAAAACATAATTCAATATTTGGGGCATATCATATATGAAGAAGGGATAGCAATAGACCCTAAAAAGATTGAGGCCATTCAAGGGTGGAAAACACCTAAGAATGTGACATAAGACAGATCCTTCATGGGTCTAGCTGGCTACTACAAAAGGTTCATTGCAGGGTTTTCGAGAATAGCTCACCCCATCACTTCCTTGCAAAGGAAGGGGAAGAAGTTTCAATGGACAGAAGAATGTGAAAAGTGCTTCTAGCAATTGAAGCAACTGTTAACCAGTGCTCCAATTCTGAAGATTGCAGATCCGAATGAATATTTTGTTGTTTTCACATACTCATGCAAAGAAGGACTAGGAGGAGTCCTTAGTCAAAAGGGATTTGTGATATGTTTCGAGTCTAGAAAATTGAAAGAGCATGAAAGGATCTATGCCACTCATGATTTGGAGTTGGAAACCATAGTGCATGCTTTGAAGAAGTGGAGGCACTACCTCATGGGAAATAGGTTTGAGTTGAGGACATACCATAATGGTCTGAAGTACCTTTTTGGTCAGTCTAATTTGAATGCTAGACAGAGTAGATGGTTGGAATTTCTCTGTGAATATGAATTTGATATCAAGCATATCAAATGAAAGGAGAACAAAGTGGTTGATGCACTTAGCAGGAGAGTGCATGAACTGCATGCTACAACCATTAGCATGTATCAGAAAAATATTAAAGGAAGAATTTATGAGGCTTCAAAAGTTGATTCGTAGTACATGGAATTGGTAACTAAATTGTAGCAAGGTAAAATGCAACAAAAAGTTGAAGATTGTGAATTGGGAATTGATGGAACTCACTTGTACAAAAACATAGTTTATGTACCAAATTCTTCGGAATTGAGGAGTGTGATTTTAAAAGAAATGCATAATGTGCCTTATGATGGGCACCCTGGAAATCATAAAACAATTTCAGCAGTCAAGAGCCATTCCCATTGGCCAGGTATGAAGAAAGAAATTGCAGAGTACATATCCAAATGCTTGGAGTGTCAAAGGGTCAAGGCTGAGCATAAATACCCAACTGGGTTGGTACAACCATTACCCATTCCTTAGTGGAAGTGGGAAGTGGTGATAATGGATTTCATCATAGGATTACCCAGAACAAACAAACAACATGATTCCATCATGGTGGTGGTAGATAAGCTCAGGAAGGTCGCCCCCATTAAAGACTACTCACAAGGCAACTAATGTTGTTGATATTTATATGAAGTAAGTAGCACGCTTGCATGGCATACCCAAGACAATTGTGTCTAACATAGACCCAAAGTTTACCTCAAAGTTTTGGAGAGGATTATTCAAGGGGTTCAGAACGAACCTGAACTTCAACACAACTTATCATCCTGAGTCTGATGGAAAAACATAAAGAGTTAATCAAGTGATAGAATATATGTTAAGAATGTATGTGATGGGCAAACCATCTAAATGGGAAGATTATCTACACTTGGTAGAATTTTCTTACAACAATGGGTATCAAGCATCACTGAAGATGAGCCCGTTTGAAGCACTTTATGGCAGAAAGTGAAACACCCCAGTAAGTTGGGACAAATAAGATGATAGGGTAGTGGTTGGGCCAGAGTTGCTTAGGGAAATGGAAGAGAAATTGTTAAAGATAAAATAGAATTTGAAGTCTTCCCAAGACAGGCAGAAAATCTATGCAGAGAAAGGCAGAACCTACAGGGATTTTAAAGTGGGTGATCATGTTTTCCTGAAGGTGAAACCTAACATAAGTTCCCTGAAGCTGGGAAGTTGTTCCAATTTGGCAACCAGATATTGTCAACCATTTGAAATCCTAGAAAGGAATGGATCATTAGCTTACATGCTTGCATTACCTGCATCCATGAATATTCATAATGTATTTCTTGTATCATTTCTCAAGAAGTATATACCTGATGCTAATCATGTGATTGATTGGAATGTGATTCAAGTGGAGCAAGAAGGCACTTTGCAAGTGCAGCCTGTGCGCATATTGGAATGTAAGAGAAAACAACTCCGGAATCAATTCATAAAGCTTGTAAAGGTTCAGTGGAACTGGTACGGTCCTGAGGATGCAACATGGGAACATGAAGATGCTATGCAGGTAGAGTACCCACATATTTTTTAAGATTTTGGAAATCTTGTTGTTGTTGTGTAAATAAGTTGCACTAAGGACAATGCAAAAATAAGGGGAGGGGATTGTAACACCCCAAGGCCAAGCCCCTGCTAAATTGTAATTATGTTATAGGCTGGTGAGACAAGTGTTTATAAGATGGAAGACTTATGTGTTTATTAGGCCAGAGAGCCTAGATGTTAAGGCCAATGAGCCTGATTTTGTATATGTAAATACTCACATCATTAATAAAATTACATCAATGCGTGTAGACTGACCACAAAGAAAGAGTTATGGGGGAATAAGATCCACTAGGTAAGGAAAGGGAAGGGGATAAGTGTCTAGGAATATGAGCTAATCTAGAGGGCTTACCTCTAAAGGAATAATATTATATTATTATTTCCTAGAGGCTAAGGTTTTACATAACCTATGTTGTCCTAAGTTCCTGGGGAAAGGGAATGAGTGCTAAGTGGAGCTCATGCAGCTTTAGGGAGACATGTGTCAACTTGGGCACATGCATTTTTTAGGTGGGAAAGTCAACTCGTTGGGGGTTCCCTCACGATGGTCGCCACTCCACAAGTCAGTCATTCTCCCCACTAATGCATGCACTATAGTGAGAGAGAGCCTTGACATAGCCAACCATTGCCTCCATCGTTGATCTCTACAACTTCACAATATGTACACCTATGTTATGAATCTAATTGTGTTTCCTGTGAAGCACAACACAACTGCGTAGTGTCTGATCCATATCTTGCCTTAGCCTTTGTTGTTGCTACCCACGTTTTCTTTGGACTGGTGTGGCTTGTTTTCATTACCAGAGCCCTTACCCAATTTTTGTTGTGGAGGTTACCCACTGGACTTAGGAGCTAGATAGAAGAGGCAGGTTGTTAGGCATGTGAGCAACTCTCTGCAGGTGAGAGAGTGTGCTAGCGAAGAGAGTTCTCCTAGAGGGAGTCCCGTAGCAGCTACAATACTCTAAGACTTCCAGTCCAGCCTATTGCTGAAACCCTGGAAGGGAGGTGAGAAGTCGATGGACTTGTGATAGTGAAGGTGTACACTCCTGGGGTGGAACAAGCATGTGGGAAATGAGGGTCTATGGGTTGTGGGCGTAAGTGGCTCCTGGGAGAAAATCATTCATGTTGATCTGTGTGACTTTCCTATTGTCCTTGCCAAGTGTATGAATCCCTTGCTGCTATAGTGGGAAAACCCCCTTATGGACTACACTATGGTTCAACATGTAGGCAGATCTAACCGTCTAGAAGTATCCTAATTTTTATAACTACCCCAAATATACCACACATTCATGCATGAAATACAAAGTGAAAATATCTGGTAACTTTACCTTTTACTCTGCATCCGATGTCGATCCTCTTGCATTCGATTACTCCATTGACTACAAGCCTCTTCTGAAGGTTGGCCTGCATTCACAAATAGATAAACAGGGAACTGAAAACACACATATCATATATAAATCATGGGTTAGATGTTAGAATAAAGTATAAATCAAACATAAATATTTGACACATCATATTTCGGGATAGAAAAAGTGTTCCTTTTATTGATATCACAATGTTTACTTACAACAAGATCAACAAATGCTCCTCGAACCTGGTCCAGGCTCCTCTTCACCAAGATCCAACTGCACTTCCACGTATCTTTCTCCTCTCAACCTCTCTCTAGGGAATGGAATAGGCTTATGATGGAAGAAAAAGGCAAAAATGGGAAATTTTGATACAAATCTCACAAGGTGGCGGCAAATTCTCGGGGCAAGGAAGGGATGTGAAACGAAAAGAGATTCATTGTTCTTATGTTTTTCTTTGGAATGAGACCCCAACACTTCCTTTTATGGGACAAAAGGATGGTTATTCGGTTGGGTGACGAGTTATAGGCGGTGGGACAATTGGGAAACTACCCAATAGCCCGTAATCTCAACGAATTCCTTGCAACTTTTTAATTTTTGCAACTTTTGCAAGTATACACGGGTTGTAGTGATGCAGCTAGCATACATCCATGGGTTGTAGTTGTGCAACAAGTGTGTGTACGCGAGAAGTAGTGGTGCAGGGTGCGTACATCTTCAAAAATTATGTTTTTAAGAAGAGTTCCTCAGTGATGGCTTGGCAAAAATAGCAAGTAAGAGGGCCAACTGCTAGGTATGCACGTATGTAGAAATTTAGGGTTATAAAAGATGCCCCCTAATGTGTGAGTTCAAAAGAGCATTTGATGGTCGAAATACATTACAAATATTCACCAACATACGAAGCGAGTGAGCTTGGGACCAGAGTTCAAGAGGTGCCATCTGAAAAAATAACTATTGTCTCTCTGAGGCGGGCATACCCATGCTCGGGATGAAATAAATCATGGTTTTCAATCAAATAGACTGCAAATCCATGTCATATAACTATATAAAGTGTAGCCGCAAGTAATACACAATGGATCTACATCTCAAAATCAAAGATATACATGTATAGTATCCATCTTCAAGAAGCAAATGCCGCCTAATGGGTGGATATGAGGCCTTCAGAACTCGAGAAACAAATTCAAGATCTTCAAAACTCAGGTAGGAGTGTAATGCGAGTGTACGACTTCACTACCCATAGGTCTTCAACGGCTCGTCGGGAACAGACAAGAGGACCTCGGTGATTAGGCAGAGAACTTCATTGATTTTGGACAAGGACTTGATTGGACTTTTGGGATGGCTGGGCATGAGGTCAAGAGACAAAATACAAAAAGGTCGACTTGAGTTGGGTAAAAATTCCCTTGGACAATAGCATGACAGATGATCGGACTCAGGCAACATGACATTGACATAAGTCTACGATGCAGGAGGCAACACAAACTCTCCATGTGCTTGGAAGAATAATCAAACGGAGGAGGACACAGCTCTATGTAGCGAGAACAACTTCCTAAGGTAATATTAAATCCCAAATCTTGAAGAACAAACAAAAGGATGTGATTTTTCCAAGGGCGACTCATTGTGCTGCCATAAAAAGAAAATACTTTTCCCGTCCTCTTTTTGGGGTATATTTGACTTTTTTTGTCTTTTTCAATATTTTTAAAGAGCTTGAAAAAGATGAAAATAATGCTACGTTACAAAGGAGGAACGAGTGTCGCAAGCATACTAGTTCCAAGCACAAGGAACACACTAATGCTCAGAGCAGGGAGACATGTGCAGGAAAAGGACAATCAAGAAAATTCCTCCATGGGTCAAGGTGTCAAGACGCAGAGGCAAAGTTCTACAAGGCTTGCATATAAGGCATACTTCAAAGGTTCAACTGAGAGCAACATGGATCCGACATTAGGACAAAGACGTAGGGATGAAAATGTGATTAATAATTCACGATGAAAACCCCCTTCAATGTAATTTTAATGAGCCCAGAGAAGGTAAGATTGGTGGTTTTTTCACGTTTAGAGAGTCTGAAAAAACGTAAAAGAAGACTCCACTGGGGTACCTCTTTTGAAGGTAGTCTAGTCGGTTTGAAAAAGGGGTGAACTAGCATTGAAAATACGTCTATTCAAAACCATTTTAATGAGTGTGTCAAATACAATATCACTCGACAATCTTTTCAATTTTAAGGAGTCTGAAAAGAGCTTAACTATAGACTCACAACCTTTTTCTAGATTTAGTCTCCTTAGCCTGAAAAAGTATAAAATCTACTTAGGAGAACTCTCCTGGCGAGACGAATATCCCAAGGTGTACCTTTTTCCTCCTTAATCTACAGGCCGAAAAAAGGGGTAAACTCATGCGTTTTTCTGAACCAATTAACGAGTGTGAAAGAACAAGGTCACTTCACGATCTTTTCAATTTTAAGGAGTTTGAAAAGAGCTTAACTATGGACTCCATAGGGGATTTTCTTCTAGACAAGTTTAACGAGTGTGAAGGAACAAGGTCACTTGACAATATTTTCAATTTTAGGGAGTTTGAAAAGAGCTTAACTATGGACTCTGTGGGGGTTCCTTTTTCACAAATTTAGTCCCTCAGGCCCAAAAAAGGGTTAAACTTATACGTGAGAATACTCTTCTAGCGAACTGAAGTTCCTAGAGTATACCTTTGTTCATAAAATTGACCATATGGACCAAAAAAGGGGTAAACTACCGTCGGACAGGCGTGCCTTCAAGTTTTAGTTTGGTGAGTGTGAAGGAAATAAAGATCGCTCGACAATCTTTTCATGTTTTAGAGAGTCTGAAAAGGGCTTAAAGAAGACTCGTTTTTTGGGAGTCCCGACGGTGAGGCCAAGAGCGATGAAATATTAGACGTTTGAGGCTCAAACTCGTAATCAGGACAAGACTAACAAGGAATCCCAAGCCTAAAGTCATTGATGATGACATGGACACCAAAATGAAACAAGGATCTACCTAGGGCATCCATGTATAGGTAGGATCTACCACTAAATTACAACACTTCTAAAACAACAATGACAGTTCTATGTCGCAACTCGGTGGGATCGATCCTATGGCAAAGAGGAAAAGACAATGAGATGCAAAACGTGGAGGTGGAATCCTAACTTAAATGCAAAAAGTTGGAAAAATGACTTTTACCAAAGGACCTTCAAAAGTGACCGATCTCTCAAATTTTTTACCAAACCTAAAATCAAAGTGTGTCGTAACATCCAATAAGAAACTCAAGAACCACGCTAAACGATTTTCAAGCCAGAAAAAATGACAAAAGGGTTCAAAAAAGTGGCAAAAAGGCCAAAAAAATCTATAAATAGAAGCTGACAACTCATTTTCACCACTGCAAATTGAGAATTAACCAAAAAGCGAGAAAGACCCCTTTTCTAAAAGAGTTGATTCTGGGAGATTTAGAGGACGAAACGAACTTCCGCTCGGACCAAGTAAGTACAAAATAACCCCTTTTTCATTTCCATACTTCCTTTTTTCATTTCTTTTAGTTTTTTTTGGGGGGAAACCTCTTAAAAAAGGGAAGCCCTACATGTACGTGGGTTGTCTAAGGACAACCCGCGTATGCATACGAGTAGACAATAATATTCTTGCATGCATATGCGAATGTGTCCAAGACAACCCACGTACACCCTCAATAACCAAGAAAAATGAAAAAGAAAGAGCTAACTTCCTCCATTAACTTGTAATTTGACAGGATGTATGTCCACTGGAGAGAGAGGGAGAATGAAGACATTGATATCTTGGTCGAAGAGGACCCTGCTGCTATCGCCACATTAAAACAATGTGGGTTATGGAAGTTCTTCCGGTGTCCACTCATGAGGGCACAACCCATGCTGCTAAATGCCTTGGTGGATTATTGGCATCTCGACGTTGAGGTGTTTATGCTTGAGGGGCAGTCGTTGACTCCAACGAATGAAGACATATACTTTCTGACTGGCCTCTCAAGGAGAGGGGAACCAATCAACTTGCGTTCATTTCCCCCAGGGCCCCATAACTTCGTCGAGCTGATCGGATTACATTTCGAGGCCGACACTGAGAAAGTGGGTTCTCAGGTGCCAATCCACAATATCACCAACCTATCACTGAAAGTGATAGTTTTACTCATTGAGAAGATCACTGAATCCGCGGCCTTACATTAGACCTCCCAGGCGCATATGTATTGTGCGGTGCAATGCTTAAATGCACGAGTGTTCGACTGGAGCACGACCATGCTTGACTGCATGAAGAGACAACTTACAAAGTGTCATGGGTGAAGTAACAAAAACTTCGGGTTTGGTATTGTTTTGTGCTTGTTCTTCTTTGAAAGGGTACCCAACATGAGTCCACGGGGGATAGTATGGGGGCATGTGGCCTCATTCCCAGTAGTGTATAGGTGGGCGACATTGCTGCCGCGACAGGGGGTAGGAAGGACCATAGAGGCCTTTGATGATACATTTTTTGAGTGGTGGGCATGACAGATTCTGACAATAGAGGACTACCCCTATGCTGGGATCAAATTTTCTAGGGATCCAGACATGCCCGTACCTCCTGGAGGGGAGCGAGGAGAGATAGGTATGTTTTTTTTAAGTTATTTAATTTTTTGTTTCTTTTTAATATATATCATTTTTATGTATACCAGAGTATCTGACAACTATGTATCTATTATGTACAGATGTGGGACCAATGCGTCCATCAGACTTCTCGAGGAACATGCGACGTCCTCGACCAGAGGTAGTGTTAGTAGCAACCGTCGGACCAGTAGTAGCAACAACAGAAGGACCTCCAATCAGAGAGGCTGAGAGAGTTTTGATACGGGTGGAGCGGAACCTCACCACGCTCACTCGTGCAGTCTCGATGGTAGAGATCGAGGATCTCTTGCCATTGATGCAGCCTCATGTAGTTGGGGTGCCACGAACCTGGGTCCAACTCTTCTGACATTTGGCAAACATTGTTCTTCACTATGGCAGGGCCAAAAGGCCCCATGCTTAGTTAGGATGGACCACTTACGTGCCGAGGGCACTCTTTTGTATATTTTTGAGGGCATAAGCCTCGTGATGTATAACAAACATGTAGTGTTTAGGTGTTCGCGCCCACTAATGTACTCTGAATCTTTTTTATATATATACATGTATTTACATATTTTATGTCTTATGGATCACATTTTTACAAATGTATGTACATGTGTATGTGTGTGCTTATTTTTATGTGTGTGAAATATGCCAATCTAATACTTGATTAGCTAGAGTATCTGTCATTTGATTTAATCTCCTAGGAACATGGATATATGTAATGTAATCAAAGCATCGTTCTAAGAGACGTATCCTAAGGAATCGTTGGTGTAGAGTAGGATCTAAAACGCATTAAACCCCATTTAACTGGGACACAACAAGCTGAGCATATAAGTATACCCGAAGGTGAGAGATACCATGCAAAAAAACATCATGAAGCAACTCTATCACTGTGTTGTATTTGATGACATTGTTTGTGGCGTCACCTAAACAGATACCTCCAGAATATAGCAATTGGTCCTGAGGCGTGAAAATCACCCAAACTGCGGAAGAAAGCCTCCAAGTGTGTCAGTTAGCGTCATCCACAAACCCAACGAACACCTCTGATTCACTTGACATCTGCCACAATGAAAATGATTACATAAATGACGACACGTCCATAAGAAAAAAGACAAAAAATAATTGTATAAGAACTATACATATGTACAAGAAGTTACCCAAGGAGACCAAACTACGAGTAATACTTCTTGAGGTAGATCCCATTTCTAGGCTCCACCAAAGCATTTCCCTCACATTCGAGCAGACAATAAGCACCCTTCTTTAAGACCTCCTTCAATATGAAAGGTTTGAACCACATGGGTTTGAACTTGCCTGCCCCTAGGGGATCCTTATCTTGGTTGTAGACTATGACAAGGTCACATTCAGAGAAATTCTGAGGACGAACAGACCGATCATATTGACACTTGAATCGTTGCTTGTGAGCCTCGTTAGCTAAGGATGCGTCATGGAGTTGTTCATTGAGCTGCTCGAGATATAATAAGTGTTCCTCAAGTGGTGAAGTGTTTGGCAATAACTCTACTGCCAACTTTAGAGATGGGATCTGGAACTCTATAGGCAAGACTGCTTCCAGCCCGTAAACCAGTTGAAAAGGTGAGAAATCAGTGGCAGTCTTTACAGATGTTTGGTAGGCCCACAATGCCAAGTACAACATCAAATGCCAATTTGACTTGGCAGAATTGATCGTTTTTTGTAGAATAGTCTTGAGGGAATTATTCATAGCTTCCACCTAACCATTCTCTTATGGGTAGTAGGGTGATGAATGTTCTTGCCTCAACCCAAGCTTTGATGTTTACTAGGACATCATTTTTTTATGAAAGTGATTGCCATGGTCAATGAAAATATCCTTTGGGATGTCAAACCTTGCTACTATCTGGTTAAAAATAAAGAGAGTTATGTTTCACCATCATTATTGAACATTGGCATAGCCTCGACCCACTTTGTGAAGTAGTCTACTGCTACGATGATATAGCGATGCCCCCTGGCTGAAGCCGTGTGGAATGTAGTATAATCAATACCCCACTTGGTGAATGGACCAACTATAATGATGGGAAACATGGGAGCGGGGTGTGCCCTCATCTTCTGAGAGAAGATCTGACACGGGTGACACTTCTTGACCGATTCAACGCAATCTTTGATTAACATCGGCCAAAAATAACTGGCTCGTAGAATATTTTGGGCTATTGCCAACCCAGACAAATGAACACCACATGCTCCAGTGTGGCAGTCGTTAAGAACGAGTTCTGCTTCTTCATGAGTGAGACACCGGTGAAGGATGCAATCGACACCTCGACGATACAAAGTGTCATCGAGTATGAGATAGTTTTTTTCCTGATGACATATACGTCAATGCTCATCACGAGAAGCAAAGGTGGGGCACTTCAAAGTCTGGAGATTGACTAGTATATCTCCATACCAGGGGTTCGAAGATTAAATCAAAAAAATATCTCCTTTAATCGATGATTCTTTGGGCGTAACATCACCTGATTCGACCAGAAGTTCCTAGATAAGTTCCACAAAGACCATCGACTTTTTCGATTTCACGGAAACAAAATCCAAGTCAAATTCCTGGAGGATAACAGTCCATCTAATAATATTTCCACCGATTACACGTCGTGTCAACATGTATTGAAATAGATTCACAATGGAAATGACGGTGGTCTTGCGAAGCATGATATAATGATGGAACCGCTGGACAACATGCACTGCTACCAATGCAAGCTTCTCAACATGGGAGTAGTTGAGTTCTGGTCCAACCAGGCCTCATCTTAGGTAATAAATCACATGCTCTTCAAGCAAATCATCCTCTTGAACCAAGACCATACCGATGGTCAACTTTGCAATGACCAAGTACAATAAGAAATATTTATTATAATTGGGTGGCCAAAGCAGAGGGGTAGACATAAGGGTGAGTTTCAATGCTTCGAAAGAGCGCTGAGTGGCTTCATCCCAATAGAAAGGGACTCCCTTTTTCAGTAAATGCATGAACCCTTTAGTGATCTCAACATAGTTTGTGATAAACCTCTAAAGAAAGTTCGCTTTTCCCTGTAAACTCAAAAGCTGAGGGACTATGCACGGGGGAGGAAATTGAACCATCAGCTCAACCTTCAGAGGATCGACCATGATCCCTATTGTCGAAACTGTGAAACCTAAAAGATGACCTGACATCACGCAAAAACTGCATTTGTTGGGATTCAAGTGAATCCGATAGTAGCCACATCACTCAAATATAAGTCAGGCGTGCATGGGATGATAAGATCTATTACGAGATAGTGATGCTAAATCATCGAGATAAGCCTCAACTATCTGTTTGAGGTCGTGGAAAGCAAAAGACATGGCCCGCTGAAAAGTGGTTGTAGTATTCTTCAAGACATAATGCATCTTCCGATAAGAAAATGTACTCCATGGACAGATAAAAGTTGTTTTATGCTGGTCTTCGGTCTTAATCTGTATCTAATTGTATCCCAAAAAACCATCCATGAAAGAAAAGACCTCACAGCCTACGCATTCATCGACAATATGATCAATGAATGGGGTGGGGAAATTGTCCTTTGGACATGCCTTTTTCAAATCATGGAAGTCCATACATACGCGAATCATACCCTTGTTTTTGTTAACCAGAATGAGATTTGACACCCATTTCGTCAGTTGTATGGGGTAGATGAAACCAGCTTTAAGCAGTTTCTCCACTTCAACCTTAATAGCTGCTGCTTTCCGAGGATTCACCAGACGAAGCTTCTGTCGGATCGGCTTGGTGTCAGGGTAAGTCGTTATCTCATGTTCGACGATTCTTGGATCAATGCCTAGCATTTCCTCATAAGACCATGAAAAAACGTCACAAAATTCCTTAAATAAATCTATATAGATCTGAATCTCTTCGGTGGAGCAGTCTACTCCGATGAAAACATTCTCCACAATGCCAGGGGTTTTGGAGATGTCAATAGGTATTGTTTCAACATTTTTTTCCATATTACCCTTGACATATACTGCTTGCGTAGCTAGAGGATTAATAGGACAAGACCTACCTCTAGTCATAGTCAACACGAATTCACCTGCCTCTATTTTTCTTAACTCTGGGAGAAAGTAAGATCTGTGGTGGAGATCATCCCAGGGTCTGTCTGTACTGGTCAATGCCTCTATAATCACCTCGTCGGAGGGCAAGACCAAGTTTAAAGAGTCGGTAGTGGCTAGGTAACCTTGAGCCCAAATAGGCTTGAGAACTAGATCTAACTCCTGTGTGGGAGTCGGATCGAGGTCGGCTGAAGCTTGCTGGATAATAGAGTACGCAACTTCTACTGGGGACAAGGGCATGGCCATGCCAGGATGCCTTGTCCCTTCCATCCTGGCCGATGGGGAAGGAGGATTCCACAGATCGTTATAGTAGGTCGTATGAAACAACGACACTTGAAAAATATTAGCACTAGGCTAGTCGGGGACAACTGATATGGGCTTGACATCGCTAGAAGGAGGCGGGTAATTGAAGGTACCTATAAAATGTGGGCACAAACCAACCCCTATGTTGACGACGTCGGGCTGAGGATTATCAGTCATTGGGACCGTGGATGTCCCCGATGAAGGGTCAGGACGAGAGAAAGACAACTGATAAATGGATACGATCCATCCCTCATGTGGAAACAACAAGACCCGAAAGACTATGGAAACAATTGCATGCATATCATAGGTCCAATCCCTTCCTAACAAAATGTTGTAGTCGAGAGGCGCATCGACCACTTCAACTTCAACGCACATGGTCTTCCCTCCTAACTGCACAGGGAAAGAAGGGATGATACCATGTGGTCTGAAAGAATGACCATTGAAAGCGGTAAGAAGAGTTGGTGACTGAGACAAAACGGGTTGGCAATTGGCCTTCCAACACGCCAAAGAAATCATGCATGTTGAGGCACCCTCATCAACCACCGTGCGGAAAATATTTCGGGTAAAATATTTCGTGGTGTAAGCCACTACTATTTGAAACACAACGTGGTATGGGAGACGAGGTTTTAAGTCGGTCGTATCAAGCATGATCGTTCCCGGATTACAAGTCTCGGCAGATCCTAAGGAAGCTAACAAATCCTTTCTCTACGAAGGGCAGATCTAGAGGACCTCCAAAGTGGACATCGCACAAGGGGTTTGTGACAAATATTCCACCACAAAGTATTTCTGGGCAGCCCTCGCATTCGGATTATGAAAAGCTTTCTTGAACACCCCTTTCAGGATGCGTGCCATTGTTTCTCCCATCGTCTTCTCAATATGGAGAGGAACTGATAGGTTTACAACTTCTTTAACCTTTTCAACAGTGTTTTTCATTCCGTAATCGTGTGCTCTAATTGCTATGAAAGCATCACCTTTCAACATATAAACGTTCGAGGTCGAGGGATTACTAGAAGATGGAGGGGGTACCTGAGTGCCCCCATCCGTGCTTGAAGAGGCTTGAGTCAAATGTTTCCCATGAGGAAATGAGTTCATTAACACAACAAGATGTTGTTGCGCCAATAAATTCTGGGCCTTCGCAAGCCGAGGGCACAGGTGAGTCAGGTGGTCTTCTGTGCAAAGGTTACACGGGTACTTCGACTTTCTTATCTCTTTGTTGCCCCCGCCAACATTGTTGGTGGGTTTCTTATCCCCCTTACCCTTCTTGTTTCATTTTTTTTTCTTTTCGTCGGGCTGTTGGTTGGCCTTTGGGTTCGTCGAATGCACATTGTGTATGTTCGACATTTGAGTAGGGGGAGAAGCCGAACTGGTGGTCTAGCTGGCCGCTGTCTGCTGTATCAACAATTGTTGCAATTGATTTGATAGCTTATTAGTGGGATTTTCTTATGCTGAACCAACTATACCATCGACATGTGGTCTAGACTTGTGTCTGGCCTTGTCAAGGATAGACCGTGGCGCATCTGGTAAAACCTAGTAGAGTAAACTAGACTGAGAGTATATCATTTCAAGTTGTTGAGCTCTCATTATCGCCTCTTCCTCGAAAAACACTCCCGATGTTGAAACATCCTTGGATAGTTGAGGTACCAAAGACTTAAGGAACCACTCCAGTAGGAAAGCTGGTGGAACCAATACTTTTATCAAACTCTTCCGATGTCGCCATTCTCGGATGTGATCCAAGATATGATCAACCTTTGTTTTCTTAAATTTGGCTAGTGATTCAGTGTCGACATCGTATCTCCTAGGTAGTTGAAAATGGTTTAGGAAAACCATTTCCAAATTGCTAAAGTAAGAATGTCTTGAGCGATCGAGATCGATGCACCATTTTGCGACACTCCTGATAAGAGTGTGTTGAAACATACACAACTGTACGAAGTTGTCTCGTAGAGAGTTTGAAGAGAACCATAGGTGAAAATTGGTCACGTGATCGCCTAGATCTTTGTTAGGCTTACCTTCAAACTTCGAAATGTTCGAGGGAAACTTGGTCGGCATAGGAGGCCAACGCGGATCGTGACAGATTGGGTTGTTTAACAACCTTGACAAGTATGGCAAATGTAACGTCTATAGAAACGGTATTTTGGGCTGTTGATTATGTACAATAAGAAAAGATCCTAGAGTTTGACTCGCACCAGGCTGCCAGGAAAATTTGGGCTGTTGACCAGGGTTTTGGTAATTACCATGGCCTTGGCCAACAGAGAGATACTGTGTTTGTTGGGACATCATCGGTTGATTCTCGTAAATGGACGTTGAGGGCTGGGTCGGGATTGCTCCCTGCGTTGTGTTCCAAATATTCTGGAAAGGGTTTCCCCCTGTCGATCCGACGGGCATAGGTACTGAGCCTTTCCCAAGGTTCCATTGACCATGGAAGGGGTTTCCCCCGGTCGACATCCCTGACGAGGGAACTGACCCCTACCAAGGATTCCAAAGTCCCTGTGAGGAGAAGACTCCTATGTTTTCCCCCTATGTAGGAATAGTACCCTGTACATTATTTTGTTGTCCAAAACCAAGGTTTCCCCCGGTCGAGATAGCAGCTGACGAGAATGTGTTATTACCAAACACGTTGAACAAAGAGAACTACTTTGAACCCACCAATGTGGTGTATGAAGAAGGTCCTAGACTGCTTGCTCCAAACAAATTGTAGTTCATGTTTATCCTGATGGGTTGTTGGGGAGCACCGTCGAGCGAAGGGGAAGAAGGAGGTATATAACAACCACCGTAAGGGAAAGCATTATAGGGGGTTGAGGTGCTCCCCATGGAACCTTGCAAAGGATAATTTGAGATCCCTGTCGGGCATCCCATATGAAAACAGAGGGCCCGTCACACTCTGGGTGAATAGAGAAGTGATCGCCGCCATAGACGGAATCAAACTGCTTCCCAAAGTAGAGGCGATTGAGACCATGGTGGTCCAGATCGATGAAGGTGGGTTAGGAGGCGGAATTCCCCCAGTGGTGGCATTCATTGAGGGAGTGTGAGGACTCCCTGACGAAGTAGCAACATTTACTTCCATCGCTGCTTGCAGGACTATCTGACGCTCGTGATGTGTTACCCTTGGAGGGACAAGATGTATCAAAAGTGGTGCCGACAGGTCAGTGATTGGAGGGTTATAATGATTAAGATCTTCTTCTCCAAGGTCAGAAATAGTCGGTTCCTTCAGATTCGAGTGTTCTCCTCTTGGGGATGGCTCAGGCACAGTTTCCTATGGCTCGGTCGCCTCAAATGACCCTTGCGGGTCAAGTCTTCGCCGTAACAGTGGCGGTGGTGGCTCCAATGTAACCAGCGGTCGTTGGCCCTAAAGCCTTTGCAACCGGCGAAGCTCCTGATATTCCACTTTTTGAAAAGATCAGTGACACTGTAAGGCTTTTACTAATGTTGAAAACCAACACACACTAGAAAATGTCCTATGAGATAAAGCAAGAAAACCACTAACTAGTTGGAAGAACAGTTACACCAGCCAACACTAGAGCAACTTACCGGTGCAAGTGAAACTCAAATAAGGAAGCACCCTCTGGGTATACTCTGCAAAGTATGGCTCGACGTCTGCCCTAGGTATCGTGGTATACCCCTACAGTCACATGTGTAAGTCTCTAGAATAAAGGCAACTAGGTTTCCATCTCACGAACAATCACCAGGTGGGTAAAGTCGACAATTGGGTGGACCGCAATGAGTAGGGTATCAAGTCCGAAACCTATCAAGGGTATCAGAAGAAGTGGTCCGGAAGACAACTGAGGACCTCGAATGTATTCGAGATCCACAAAGCTCAGTGGCAAATGCAATCGACGGTATCCGACGACAAGTCCTCTATATGCGTTCCCCACTACGCTTGGTCCGGCTTTGGAGGGGTTATCTCTGTTACCTTTCCGCACATGACCTCGTGTTTATCCCCTGTGTTAGAGGGGGGTCTCGGATAACTTTCACATTTACTGGACTTTTTACACTCCCTAGCATTGACTCCAATGTTTGTCTATAAGCCTTGAAGAGTTTCCTCTCCAACCTATATCAAGGCTCAAGCCTAGACTAGTTGATTGACCCTACAAACATAAAGTCTAATTGATTTTAAATTAGCGTTAATTTTAAGTGGCTTGTCTTAACTCAAGGAAACAATAATGAAACTAGTGGTGTGTTTTGAGAGACGAATGAGAAATAAACGAATTGAAAGCGAAATTACTTCTATTTGACAAATAAATATTTTCAATTAACTCTTTAACCAATTTTTTATAACTACTTTTTCTAAGATCTTTTTAAAGGAAAACCTAAAATGAAATTTCACTCGACTACGAGATACTTAATTCTCTAAGCAATTAGTACAGAACTTAAAGAAAATAACTATTTTCCTAACAAGCAAAATAATCAACCCAACTACATAAATAAACTAAGAAATGAATTGTTTTTCTATTTTTGTTTATGCTTCAAACAAGAAACTTGAAATAAATTATTTTTCTTTTTCTTTCAAGCAAGCGAAAGGGGAAAAAGTAAAAAACAAGACAAGACCAAAAACTGACTTCTAGCCCGCTGCGGATCGCAGGGAGTCACTGAAAACACCAAACAGGTTGATCAAAAGACTCACAGACTCGTCTAAAACCCTTTCAAAGAAAACACAAGAAATAATTTAAAAAGATAAGAAAACTGACGTCAAACCCAGGCTACGACTGTAACAACAGAGACATTATACTTAATCAAGAAACCCTGAGAAGTCAAACTTCAATCAGGGAAGAGGTTGACTGGATCTTCTTAAAGAAAAATTTCTTGACAGGGGAACACAATTGATACTTAAGAAGCCTACGTATGTACGCGGGATGTCTAAAAGCAGGGTGCGTATGTACACGTGCAGACCCACTGCAGGCCGCGTACACCTCTGTAACTTCTCAAAAAAAATAAAACAAACATGCAGGGAGAACTGGTATGACATCAATAGGTGACCAGAATCCCTTAAAGACTCAACAACTTACAAAAACTCAAAAAAGGTAATAAAACCAATTAAAACACCCAAAACATATCCCCTAAAACCCTAGAGGCTTCCCTAGTATGGTCGCTAGTTCTGTTATAGTGGGAAAACCCCCTATGGACTACACTAGGGTTCAACATGTAGGAAGATCTTACCATCTAAAAGTTTCCTAATTTTTATAACTACCTGAATATACCCCACATTCATGCATGAAATACAAAGTGAAAAGATCCGGTAACTTTACCTTTTACTCCGCGTCTGGTGTCAATCCTCTCACGTTCAATTTCTCTGCTGACTACAAGCCTCGTCCCAAGGTTGTCTTACATTCACAAACAGATAAACAAGGAACTACAAACATGCATCTCATGTATAAATCATGGGCTAGATGTTAGAATAAAGCATAAATCAAACATAAATATTTGACACATCATATTTAGGGACAAAAAAAATATTCCTTTTATTGATATCACAATGTTTACTTACAACAAGATCGACGAATACTCCTCGAACCTGGTCCAAGCTCCTCTTCACCAAGATCCAACTGCGCTTCCACGTATCTTTCTCCTCTTAACCTCTCTCTAGGGAATGGAATAGGCTTATGATGGAGGAAAAAGGAAAAAATGGGAAATTCTGATACAAATCTCACAAGGTGGCTGCAAATTCTTGAGGTAAGGAGGGGATGTGAAATGGGCAGAGTTTCATTGTTCTTATGTTTTTCTTTGGAATGAGACCCCAACACCTCCTTTTATGTGACAAAAGGATGGTTATTCGTTTGGGTGACGGGCTATAGGCGGTGGGATAGTTGGGAAACTACCCAATAGCCCGTAATCTCAACGCACTCTTTGCAACTTTTTAACTTTTGCAACTTTTGCGAGTGTACGCGGGCTGTAGTGATGAAAATAGCATACGTACGCGGGCTGTAGTGGTGCAGCAAGCGTGTGTATGCGGGAAGTAGTGGTGCAGGGTGCGTACGTCTTCAAAAATTATGTTTTTAAGAAGAGTTGCTCAGTGGTGGCTTGGCAAAAATAGCAAGTAAGAGGACCAAATACTAGGTATGCATGTATGGAGCAATTTAGGGTTATACCACTTGCTCGATGGAGTTTAGTCCAAGCTCGGGGGTGACCCACTGTTGAGCATGATGAGCAACGTGGTCTAAGGCTGGGAGGTTCGTGGAAGGTCTGGATGCAGTTGGTGGTAATCTATTAAAAGATAAGTACCCAATCTTTGTTCTTTGTATGATGTGTATATTGAAATAGAGTTATAATGTTATTAGAATTGTCTGTATATATTGCATGTATGTTTTAATGTTGTTTCTGCATGAATAGGTGCATGAACATAATTCTATAATTGTTTAAATTGCATTAGATAGATATGTATATAAATATATATGAATATTAGATGTTATCTCTATTTATTCATGTTAAGTTTTACATGTGAATATTTCCGCAAAGTTATTCGGTGACATGGCCTAGCATGTTGGTTTAAGGCTGGGAATGGTCACAAAATGGTATTAGAGCAGAAAAACAAAGATACAGTCGTTAGGTAGCGTTTCCTGATAGAGGTTTGAGGGTCGGGGACGTTACAGAATGGTATCAGATTAGAAAAATAAAGATACAGTCATTAGGTAGAATTTCCCGACAGAGGTTTGAGGGTTGGGGATGTTACATCAACAACCTCTTTTGCAGCAACATATGATATCATTTTTTTATCCCAATGAAATTTTGTATCAAAGTCCCTTCGGCTAAGACTATGAATGTCAGAAACATTGACAATATGTGGAGGAATTAATAAAGACAAAAGTTGTCATTCTTCAAAATATTCTTCAACATAATCATCATCTTCTTCAGTAGTTTCAGATGGCAAAGGGGCCCGATTAACATGCCATGTACGATTTCTAAAATTACTCCAATTTTCAATCACGATTTCACTTGAAATTCATATATCTAATGGAATGTTATGAAATGGTTTGTACAAAAGCAACTTATTCTAGAAAAAAGTCTCAAATTCTTTTGAATCCTCATTAGGAATAGAATGAATCTGTAGCCAAAATCAAACAATGGCATGTATATCTTTATGTTTCCATGGCTCTTTCTTACATTGGGCAACAAATGTCCAAGATCTTATTGTTTCTATCATAGAAACATGTTCCAGAAAATCAGGTGGATTTTGATATATTTGAACAAAACTATTTTGGCATGAAAATTGAAGGGCGTCTCTTGATATTTTCTTGAATACCTTTCTTCCAATGTCTAAGGAAAAAAAATTGTGACTACAAACAACAAGAGATAAATTGAGCGACATATGGAAAGTTTTCTGTGCTCCAATGTCATGGTCTATAAGTGTTTATGCAAAGAACCTTCTATATGCACACAAAGAAAGATATTCATAGCCACTTGGATATGAAATTCTTGTCATCATATCTTGATACTAGCCTCTCTTTTTTTTGAAGCATACTTTGCAATATATTTTAAGACTGCATGCCGAGAAACCACTGGTTGACATTCAACATTAGCACGCCACATTGTGAGATGATCAATATTGTGAACATTTAGCCTTCATCATTATGTGCAAACTTATATTTATTTCACCCTTGTGCAGATATGATTAATATTGATTCATTGTGAACCTACCATGGAGAGTTGTAGTGGCATGAAAGAATAGAGCCTTTTTCACGTAAGCAAGAATCTGCACTACACTTGGTATGTCTTTGAACATGACACAATAAATTCTCATAGTATTCACTAGGATTGCAAGAAACAAATTGTGTAGTGTTCAAAAGGTAGGGATCATCATTTAGGATTCAAGGAACCGTTATGTTGCATTAATGGATGCCATGTGGATTCCATGTTATTACATATCTATCAAAGAATGTCTTTGCAACATGCGCATTGGAAGAGTTTGACCAATCTAATGTTTCCATGTTTGGAGCACCTACCAACCATAAGAAATAAAGGATATGGGATGAACCTTTGTGTTTCCACTCATACCTAAAAACAAATAAGATATAGTAAATATTTATATAAAAAACAAAAAGATGTGCCAAAATTATAAAGCATCAAGCAAGAAACAAATGAAGATGAATATGTACCAAAAGTCCTTAGCTCCAAGATATTTTTGCAGCACCACTTCACGTAAGATATTAAATCTATGGTGCATATATATATGGAAACAATATGGGGATATCGGATAACATTTTCAATTTTTATGCGATGTTCATTTCGTGCATGAGAATGTGCATTTATAGCCATGAGATTATGTAAGTCGGGCCACTTTGTGTCAGCTGCACCCAAAGTAAAAAAACAAAGTTGGACAACCCATTTGTGAAATCATGTTAGTGAGTTAAGTATGACACTTTTTCCAATAGGCCCTTATACCTCTAAGAGAAGAACCAAAATGCATATTTGCTCAGCCAACTTATTATCAGGTAAATCCCTGAGTTGTTGAAGCAAGTATTGAATTGTTGTAGGTACATTGTCATGAGTATTATTCTATACAAATAATGAATTTGGTTCTTGGATACGATGCGCATAATCATGTTCAACAAGAAATAGAAAAAGCGAGGATGGATTCCAAATATTAGAATCAAAGTATTTGAGTAGATGTAATTCATATTCATGCATTTAAATGTTACAAATATGTGGATGTAACCAATCAACATCACCAATGGTGAATAATGTGGGAAATGACACACCTAATAATCCTTCTATATTATATTCATTGATGGGAGATGAACAAATATTTGGCTAGTCCAATGGTTGATTAGGTGTAGAATCTACATTTTCAATCAATGTTCTCATTTCTTCCACTTCTCTCCATTCATTTGGTAGTTGGGAAACAAAAGATGAAGGATGAGAGTGAAAATGATCAATGTAAAATCCTTGAATGTCTACATCATTTGTCTATGTTTCATCACTATCACAATAAAAAAAAATGAATCATGGTAGACACATCAGTCGGTTTTTCCAAGATAGAAGCAACTGAATCCATGTTAATTTCAACATCCATATAGTATTTATCCCTTTTAATTTTGTAAATCAATGCATCCATCACTCGTGATATCTTGAAATAACATTCATAATATTTAGAATGGGCACCATGTCTCCTCAACAATTAGGAAGTCAAGTTGTTCAAGATGTCGTGGAAGGTTTTTTTCAATCGTAGATATATCTTGTAGAAATATAATAGTGTGGCCACTATATTTATATTTCCCACCATGAGCATATGTCACTTGCAATATTGGATTAACCCATGTTATATCATCTCTTGAACTTGGGTAAGTTCTCTTAGAACATGATGGTGTTCACCAAGATCCATGTTATTCAAATGAGAGAAATGATGGGAACCTCGCTCATTCTTACACCTTTTACAAATAGGTCCTTCAGACCCTTTGAGAAATTGAATACCAGGATAAGATTTCATGGAAATCATGGCACATTTGGACAATAAATGGGTTATCAATCTTGGACCATAAAATTTGTGAACTTCAATCATGTCTCTGTCAAAATCATGTAAAGTACTTTCATTTGGTCCATCAATAGGAACTCTAGGTAGAACATCATGTGGGGAATCAATTTGGATGGGACCATTACTTTGAACGTTTCTTTCCATAAAATTTATGGATTGCATTCCTCTAAATTGATTGCATTGAATGGTGTCTTGCTAAGACAATATTAGAAACGTTAATTTCTAACAAAATCGTTCTTAAAATGACAAGTGTAAATGTAAAAATGAACAACAAATAAAAAACATAAAACATATGCATTTTCTTTCCAATTAGATGGTCCAGGTTCATTTGGAGCATGAGACGAACAAAGTTCGCTCACACAAGAATTATCCAAAATACTTGGAATATATTAAAATAATCCATGTAGGAATAATGTATAAAATATGAATAGATAAGATAAGATAAGATATAAGATATATTACAATTTAGAATGAGGGCTTATTTATATATCCACGCAGGGGTGCCCTTAATCAATAGTCATGTCCTTTGAGACATGTCCTTTCATTATTAATAATAATTATTTATTATTTATTTATTATGTTATGAATATCTATTTAGGTATATTTATGTTCATAACATTTCCTTCCCCTTAAAAATGCTTGTCCTCAAAGCATACTTTATGGAAGACTTATCTCTTGCTCTAGCTTGTAATTATCGTCTCATGCTTCTTCATTATTGACTTAGTAATCGTTGAAGACAGGAGACGATAGGATCTTCTAAGTGTTGAGTAGAACTGTTGCATTGTAAAGGAGTCTGCCCATCCTAATTCGATCTTCTGCATGGGGAGTTTATAGGGTTCTTGGAAAGAACTTGATGTATTTCGTCTTCCATGATAACTTCTGTTTTAAGCATCGCTTGTAGCGGAAGTAATATTCTTCGACATACTGGTCATTTGTTTCTATTGATACATTGATTAGCTGAAGTATCGACTTTTGTAATTAGGATGTCGATAAGGTATCCTTGCAACTTGATATTTACTTCTTATACCTGCATCTTTTTCTTGATTAACTTTTGAAATTGAGTCTTCTTGATATCCCTGACTTGTTTGTACCTCGATATTTGAAAACTTATTTACATTAGCTGGATTCACCTCCTTTTGAGTTGTAAGGTTGATTGGGTTTGTCATATCGACCAATGATGTTTTGCGATCTAGTTTTTCTTGTAAAGACTTCTTATCATGCTTCAACTTTTTAATCTGAGTTAATAAATCTTGATTATGAACCCTTAGGCGTGAATTTTCTTC
>SNQJ01S0077539.1:0-23829 GCA_010110895.2 Picea sitchensis | reverse complement strand
GCCACTCCGTGATGTTAAAGTCACCGGTTCGAAACCTGCGGGGACAAAAAATCCAACCATGTTAAGGGTTGGTGTGGCTCAGGCCGGGTGCGATCCCCGGGTGATTTTGACGGCTTAGATGCCCCTGAATCGCGGTTTCTCAAACCACAGGTTAATCGCAGGTCCTGCACAAATTAACAAACAAAAAATAAATATTCAAAAAATAAAATTATAATATAGAAAAAAAAATAAAAATAAAATGAAATGCATTTTAAAGTGGAAATGTGTAGATTTTTTCACATGCCCACTTTGAATGTGGACAAAGAGATGTGATCGTTTGAAATCTAAAATAAGATAAATATATAATAAAAAAGATTCAAAATGTGATCTTTTGAAATCTAAAATAAAATAAATCTATAATATAGATAAATATATAATAAAAAAGATTAAAAATGTGATCGTTGAAATCTAAAATAAGATAAATCTATAATATAGATAAATATATAATAAAAAGATTCATTATGATTAAAGATTCAGGAAATTCAAAATCATGATATGTAATCTTTAATTCGTAAATAAAATTAATTAATTAAAATTCATTTCAAATTTTTCATAATCAATAAAATAAACTAATAAAAATTCATTTAAAATTAAATCTCAAATAATAATAATAAATTTAAAAAAATAAAAAATTTATTTTAAATTAAATCTCAAATAATAATAATAATAATAATAATAAATTTAAAAAATAAAAAATAAAAATTCATTCCAAACGGAGTCTCCAAAAATTGAGTCTCCAATAATGAATTAAAAAGTAACCTTAACAAAGATACATCATTCACTTAAGTCTCCAATAATGAATTAAAATGTAACCTTAACAAATATACATTATTCACTTGAATATACATACATCATTCACTTGAGTCTCCAATAATGAATTAAAATGTAACCTTAACAAAGATACATCATTCACTTGAATATACACAGAGAGCTAAATCAATAAACTTGCAAAAATCTAAACCTTGATTTTTTTTAAAAGAGAGAATCTTTAAAAAAAATCTATAAAATAAATAAGAAAAACATAAAGATTTAGTTGATTAGACCTAAAAATAAATTAAGTATACCCTCTGTTTGAAATGTCCCTTTCCATTCGCTTGTAGGAAGGAGGGATGCAACAACTTTGCAAAGGAATCATGGATGTTGCTAAGCCCGGGGTTTGATGAAAAATTGAGAAAACATATATAATATCTCTAGAAAGTTGGATTATGAACCCTTTGTATAGCTCTATGGGCTCTCTGGCATTGCCACCCTTTCTTTTGTTAAGGAGAGGTTCCTCGCTCAAATTTCTTCATATGTTAAGGGTCTATGGAAACATGACATGTGCCAGTTTAGATTAGAACCACGTGGAAAACATATTCCTATTGATGAAACCCATAGAGTTTCTCTTGTCTAGTCTAGAGAGCTTCTCACAAAAACCATGCAGACTTTGCACCTCTTTCTTCACCATGAATTCCTTACAATTACTGAGCATCGTCTGAACCCTCAAAAGTTTCCCAACGAAGATCATTTCTCTGAAAAATCCCCCAAGCCATGAATGATCATCTACAATGATGTCTGGTATTCCTTGATATCACATATCATCTATCTCAGTGCATTGCAAATGTCCAAAAGCTTCACGATGGCATCTAGTTGCTCGTCTATCCACTTCTAATTTTCATGCAAAACCTCCTATTGGATGTGAGGAAAGAGCTCCTCTGCATGAGAATGGAGCTCTTCGGTTCATTTGAGGAATTGTTCGGTTTGATTTGGTTTGTTGGTTCAGATTAATTTCAAGACTTGACCACTCCAATTACTTTTTATATACAAGGATTTCCATTTATGGTCTTGATGCTATGTATAATAGCTCTAGAAATTTCTCTCTATGCTACAATCATATGTGCTTTGCTACCCATCTCAGAAATAAATCTGTCCACTCCAATTACTTTTTAGGCTTTCCATTTATAATCTTGTTTGTATCATAAAGTCTGAAATGCTATGTATAATAGCTCTACATAACCAATTCTACTATTCATTGTTATCGTATGTAATTTTCTACCCATATCGTCACATCTCGACAATTATATAATAGCAAGAATGCAACATCCCCATTTTTAATCCCTGGTTTAGTGATGTATAATGTAAATAGGATGTATGGTCGTGGGCCCCGCGATGTAATATGTAAACATTGTATATCAAAATAATAAAATAAAATGTATTTCCGACTGCAGACAGACACAGACGTAATCATGGGGGATAATATTTCACAAGAGAGGTGGGGTCCAAGGGGGGAATTACCCATGTCTATTAATCCCATGCCACTTTCTAAAATTATTATTTTGCATGAACCTTTTATTTTCCTTTTGAGTGTATCAAAGTCCAAATCATTGAATACATGTAAGAGGGTTGGTGTGAAAAGTCACCTCACATAGTTATTGAGAGCATGGGGTTGAGTACAATCAATATTAGGGACTGTGAGAATCAACATGCATGGGTAAAAAGGAAATTTGAATGGGTATTGTAGGTAGTTTTTACAAACAATTTTTGGGAAAGAAAGAGTGTGCTAAGTGTTGGAGCTTGAAGACAACCATAGTAGGTTTTGTGGGCAACTTGTTGAGCTGCAATTGCATGAAGAAGCAGGTTGTTAGGCCTATATAATGAGATTTCCATGTATGAACCAACGAGCTTGATGATGTGAGATTTCGTGTTGCAACTGCATCTTTGGAGTCACCGACAAGAGAGATTTCCTAGCCAACCTGCGTTGGAGCCATGGAGGGAAATGAGATAGCCTGAGGGACTATGTGGTAGATAAGGGGATCTCATTCATTGGGTTGTGCATGTTGAGGGGAAAGAGAGATGGTGGATTGGGATGGTTGTAGGAAATCATATTGATGTGGGTAATTTTTGGGATTAGAGTGGACAATAGACACCCTTAGGAAACATATTTTAGTATAGATTCATAGCCACATCTTGGGGGTGACTTGTTGTTGAGATTTGGAGCAACAAGGATATAGTTGGGTGGAACGTTTGTCCTCTGCAGCTAGTTGCACATTTGTTCCAAAGGTAAGTGTGTTATCTTTGTACATTGTCTTTAGTTATGGGTTTAATTGCTATGCATTTTATTTTGTTATTTGAGTGGATTAATGACTGATGTGCATGTTTAATAGATTTCATTCATGATTTTAAATAAGTATGTTAGATGCATGGATGATTTTTAGCATGTTGCGTGCATTTTAGTTTAGTGGTTATCCAAAATTTTGTTGGGTTAGTAACATGGGTACTAGAGAGTGGTATTAGAGCTCTAGTTGCAACACCGAGCCTACCTTGATCTACTACAGATCAATGACATATTTTTTTAGTATGTGTAGAGTTGGGTGAAAATCCATTTTTGCCCAGCATACAAAATTGCGGTCGAGGCCATAAATTTTGACTTTTTGTATGATGATTGGTGGTGTATGGGGGTCAATTTGACCACTAAGTGGTCGAACTTGACTAGAGGGTCGAGTCAAGGGTTTCCACAATAGTCATGAATTCAAAATTTTGTTGCATTATTAGTAGGAGTGTTATAGAGTGGTATCTCCTTTATCAATGAGTTGTATCTCTCTTTCTCACCGATCCACTTTCCTTTATCAGTGAGTTGTATCTTTCTTTCTTGCCAATTCACTCTCCTTTATCAGTTAGAAAGAAAGATACAATTTGCCGATATGGGAGATAGTTTCAGTGAGGAAGAAAGATAAATATTGTTGATACATGAAAGAGAAGAGAAGAGAAGAAAAGATCAGATAAGAGAAAGAAAAAGAAACAAGAGAAAGAAAAGGAGAGAAGAGAAGAGGAAAGGGAAGGAGAAAAATAGACAAGTTTGGAGCTAAAAACTTGTTTTGGTCATAACATGAGCAGTTCAACTCAGAATCAGGGGAAGTTTAAAGGGTCTATCCATAGTGATGAAGGCTACAAAAGTTTCGGTGAGGGCCATTGACCATTTTTGCTTAAATTTTCTAGAGAATCCAAACTAATGGTTTTTAAATATATGGGTAGTGCTCAATGACCCAGACTCGGATTAAGTTGAAATTTGTATAGAGAGTTAAAAAAAAAAGCACGAGGATACATAGTTGGGATTCTGGAAAAATTCTAAAGGCGTTGGAGTGGATATTCCCAAACAGGGAAAAATCCACTATTCCCTGGCACTTTTTGGGGATTTTTGAAATCTTCAAGGGAGAAAAAGGGACCCAGATCTCGAAACCAGAAAAATTTATTTAGTCAACGTTTTACTTACTCATCAATATAGACAACTTTTTCTTGAGGAAGTTTTTCCTAGTTTTTCTCCGTTTGGAAGATAACCATTTTCTACTAAAAAATATAAGTTTGGAGGGAATGCAAAAGGACAAAGTTGTCAAATCTAGATTGACGCAAATGTTGGTTGGAATATCAGATCCTAAATCTAAGAGTTGTTGTGTATTCAAAATAAGGAACACTATAAATTCCCAATATAAAAAAATTCCTAGTTCTCACCATATTTTATTCTACAAGAGGTCGAAGTTAGCCCTTGAGATTATTGGTACCAATGAAATAAGTGCAAAAAGGAGTGAAACTGTTGATTTTGGAAAGCCATAAATTTTAATTCATAAATTAGATTGAGGCATAAGTACATTGATAAAAATGAAAATTTAGAAGAGAATGTATTTGAAAGCTACAAATATTGATTAGTGTATCAGTGTTCTTAAAAAAAAAATGGGGCAAATAAGGGCATGTAACTTCATTAATGACAATTTACAATATGCATAATTTTAGCAATAATTGTTGCATGCACATTTTTGCAGAATTAGAGGTACAAGAAAAACATATTTGGTTATTATGTGGGGACTAGAGATATGGAGGATGCCTAAGGATCTTATAGCCATGAAGACAAGATCTTGGGTTTACATATCAGCTTAGGAAATGCAAAGACCAAGTCCAATGGACATAGAAACAACATGAAACCGGTGGAGATAGTTGAGACTATGAGAAGCTTGCAGAAATAAGTGCATAGTTATAAAGTAGACAATGAAAGGATGATAAGAGATAAGGCGGAGAAAAATAAAAATAAGACTCAATTGCTACAAAGTATGAATATGTTGCAGAGACAAGTCAATAAATATTCTTGCACAAAACAAGCAATCGGTGTAAGGAAGTAGCAGCATCCAGATCTCATGATAGGAGGGATGAACACAGGGGATCTATGAATTCAAGGAGCCTTAGTAAACATCATCATTCACCGGGACACTCAACCAAAAGAGCATGTTCATGTTCATATTCCAAGAGAAACCCAAGTGTGTCATTGGTCAAACATCAAAGGAGGAGGCATGATGATCCAGATTTAGGAGCGGAACGAACTGATTAATAGAATGAATACAATAAACACATAGATAGGAAGCATAACACAAATATCCAGTGAACAATATCTTCTATTAAATAATGAAATAGGTTGAAACTGTATAACTGCAGAACTGGAACTTGCTCGAATGGTGGTAGTTATCTTTGAGAAGAGATGTGGCTGTTGCACGCATCCGTCTGAGAAGAATGGATTACAATGAGGCTCCAGGGGCCCTTTTCATATTACTCATGAATACCAAAACCCTAGACATCCAAAAACCTAACCCTAGAAGGTGAAACACCAAAATTCATGTGGGCCCTATGGGTAAGTTGGTGTAATTTGGTACCTCAACTTCCTAGGGTCATAACTTTTGCATGCGACCTCTGTTTTAGGCGCGTGATAGCCCGTTCGAAAGGCCTTTCAAAGAACTACACATTACGCCATCAAACTGTGACTGTGTCTACAGTCTGACTGTGGAAAGTCAAGAAAACAATGTTTAGGGGCCCAAAACATCCTTGGAAGTACCAATATGTGCTGACATGAAAACATACAAAATAAACTAGTTGGATTAGGCGACAGGCCACCTGTATCCACCTGGAGAATATGGGAGGCTTCAAACATCCCCAGAAGTGTAGAACTCACAATTATAAAGCAGTACAGAAAGACGTGTTGAATAAAAAATGGACACGAGGGTCCAATTGGAATAGGTGGGTGGCCACCAATATCCACCTGGATCAATCCTCCCCCCTTAGGAAGCAATGGTATCCATTGTGTTGAGTTCCCCCATCAGGCGAGGAAACTTTTGTTGGATTTGGTCCCAGGTGAGCCACTTTCCTTGGTGTAGGAGTTGCCCTGCCTTGACAACCTAATAAAGTTGGATCCATTGTTGGTGAGTGCCCTTGACTTGTGTGTCCACTATTTGATCAGTGGATGCTTGTTGCATGAAGTCAGGGTTGAGCTCTGTTGGTGCTAGTTGTTTGGCGGTCTCAGAGGTGTCCAATAATGGTGGAAAATATGGCCGAAGGAAGTCCACATTGAATATCGGATGTAGAACAAGGAAGGGTGTAGTGTTGATCTCAAAATCATTTCTACCCACAACCTTGGTGATATTGTAAGGCCCATAACGAAGTGGGAGAAGCTTCCAATGGGGCCCTGTGAGATTCTCCTTCTACAAATGTAACCAGACTATGTCACCGATCTAAAACTAGTGTGGTACCCTGTGTTTATCATGGCGCTGCTTGTACTTAGCATTGGATTTTTTCAAAATCTCCTAGACCTATTGGCGGATGTGCTGAATCCGTTCAATGAATCCGATGGCTTTGTCGATCGCAGACTGATCAGGGGAAGAGTATGTATGTGTTTTGGAAAGAGGAAGTGCAACATCAATGGGTCCCAAGGGTTAGAATCCCAGACCCACCTGAAATGGGCTATGGTCGGCGGAACTATGGAGAGCCATGTTGTAACTGTGTTGGACATATGGGAGACTCTTGTCCCATGTACGAAGATGATTATAATTGTACATGAGAAGGATGTGCAAAATCATTTGATTGATGACCTCAGTTTGGCCATCGGTTTGGGGGTGGAAAGAAGTGGATTTTGTGAGCTTGGTGTCCAACAGAGACCGGAGACTCAACCAAAAGGTGTTGAGGAACCTGCTGTCTCAGTCGGAGATGATGGTTTATGGTATCCCAAAGTGAACCCAAACTCATTTGAAGAATAGCTTAGAAGTATTTGTCACTGTGACATTCTTCTTGCAAGTTGTGAGGATGGCCATCTTCGAAAACCGATCAACGACCACAAACACGCAGTCATTTCTGTTCTTGGTGGATGGCAAACCAGACATGTAATCCATGGAGATGGATTCCCACGACTTCTAGGGAATAGAAAGAGGGGTGTATAAACCTTGCTTCTTGATGTACGGCTTGGAAATGGCGCAGGAAGTGCAAGATCTAATATACTTGCTGACATCCTGTCGAAGTTTTGGCCAATAAAAATGTTTCTGAAGAATGACCATTGTTTTCTCTACACCAAAATGTCTTGCCACCCGACTGTAGTGGGATTCCCAAATCATATTTTCACTCACGCTTGTAGAAACACAGAGATGGCCAAGGCGGCATAAGAGTTTTTCCTGAATGTGAAAATCATTGGCAATGGTGCCTGTACCCAAGAGCTGATATGTGGTGGCGAAGTCCGGATCTTGCTCGTAAAATTGGGGCCACTCCTATGTTTCATGTCCACAGGAATGGATCACAGTGGTAAGTGCATCCACAGGAGGTCGACTGAGGTAGTCAGCGACATGATTGGAGATACATGTCTTATACTTGATGTTGAGATGGAACTATTGCAGGTAGGTGGACCACTTCTGATGGCGGTCATTCTGCAATTTCCTCTATGTTTGTATGAAATGCAGAGGCTTGTGATCAATGTGTATGATCATCTTCTGCTGCAAATATAGGAATTGTGTAGAGGCCATGGATGTGGTGGCTACCTTTTGCTTACTGTGAGCATGGATCACAAAGAAGATGAACTTCCCGAACTGTGAAATGACCTTACTGCATTTCTTAGCAGAGATAAAAGAAATAATAGTAGGTGGTGCCACCTATGGGATCCTGTACAATTGTCTACCCAAAGTAATAATAAAACTGTGGGGTCTAGACTCATACACAACATGTTGCTTCCACAAATATGGTTGTCCTAAAAAAAAATCACAAACTTCAAGGGGAGAAATATCACACAGTACCTCATCTTTGAAAGGCTTGATGTCATAGGGAAGACGACAATGTTGGCTGATACAGAGATCTCTTCCTTGACGAAGGCAACTAATGGTGTAGGGTTGCGGGTGTGGTGTCGTTGGCAAGTTCAGCCGCTTGATGACATCTTCTGAAATCAGGTTCTTCTAACTACCGTTGTCAACAATGAAATGAATCAGAGCCCCCTTGACCCACATCTGCGAGTGAAAGAGGTGTTCCCCTTCCTCTAGTTCTTTTGGTTCGCTTGGCAGGACTTTGGTGGTAGCGACCGTGGAACTGGGTTCAACATCAATAATCTTCTTCCCTCCTTCAAAATTTGACTCAGAATCAGAATCTTCCTCTGACTCGGAAGCCTTCGGCTCAACCACGAGGGACTTCTTGGAGCATCATTCGTTGGTGTTGTGCCAAGGAATTTTATGGTACTCACACCATTTTCCCGTGTCCTTCTTCATCTTCTTGTTTCCCTTCTTTTGTTGCGGCTTGGACAGATTGTCCTGAGGGCGGCCATCTCGACTCATTCACCTACTATGTGAGTTGGGGTTGCCTTTGTCCTGCTTCAGCTGTGAGGGGTTTGCAGATCCAAACTCTCGTCATTTATGCTTAAATTTTTGCTCGATCTTGACAGTGTATCTATAAGTTGTGCCCAATGAGGCGATGTCCAGGAACTCCATTTCTGTTTGAATGTATCTATGCAAACAATCATGGTTTTTTAGCACGAGATGATGTGCGAAATATTTGATACTCAATTGGGTGCGTATGGTATGGAAAATATTAGTGAAGTCTGGTACTGTCTGGTCCCTTTCTTGACATAGGGTGGTCCATCTGGTGTACTGGTCCTTGTAGTTTCCAATAGGGTAATATTGTCCTTTAATGGCATCCCTAAAGGAATCCCATGTAGGGGCCACCACAAAAATTGTAGATTCCTCCACGACCCTTTGCTCCGAGTAAGTATCCCACCAGTATTTAACATGGGGAACGACCTTGAGGAGTGAAAAAGTGATATTTTCCCGATCGGAAAAATTGTGGACCGAAAAATATCCTTCGAGCATATTCAACCATTATCTACAACATCCGCATATGTCAATCCTTCAAATAATGGAATATCAAAATTTACATGTACCTTGAAGGGGGTTGCATGGCCTCCTGATGAAGATGCTTCTCCCGTGGGAAACTGTCGAAGGATCTGAGCGAAGTTGTCCATCATTTCGTTCCTTTGTCGCACGAGGGCTTCCTCGAGCAACATTTTAATAGGATCTCCTGCTCCATCATCTTTCTTTTCATCTCCCATGGGTTTTTGTCAGGCTCGACGCGATCGATCTGGTAATGGCTCTATTAGTTCGAGTCCCAACTTCTTGTACCCAGAGCTTGTCGGGGACATGCACAAAGAAAAACAAATGAAGAGCAGACCGCTCTGATACCACTGATCTAGATTTAGGAGTGGAACGAACTGATTAATAGACTGAGTACAATAAATAAAGAGATAGGAATCATAACACAAATATCCAGTGAACAATATCTTCTATTAAATAATGAAATAGGTTGAAACTGCATAATTGCAGAACTGAAACTTGCTCGAATGGTGGTAGCTATCTCTGAGAAGAGATGTGACTGCTACGTGCATCTGTCTAAGAAAAATGGATTGCAATGAGGCTCCAAAGGCCCTTTTCATATTACTCATGAATTCCAAAACCCTAGACATCCAAAAACCTAACCCTAGAAGTTGAAACGGAAAAATTCATGTGGGCCCTATGGGTAAGTTGGTGTAATTTGGTACCTCAACTTCCTAGGGTCGTAGCTTTTGCATATGACCTCTTTTTTAGGCGTGTGATAGCCCGTTGGAAAGGTATTTCAAAGAGCTACACATTCCATTGTCAAACTGTGACTCTATCTACAGTCTGACTATGGTGAGTCAAGAAAACAATGTTTAGGGCCCCAAAACATCCCTGGAAGTACAACAAGATGTGCTGACATGAAAAAATACAAAATAAACCAGTTGGATTAGGTGAGAGGCCACCCATATCCACCTGGAGAATGTGGGATGCTTCAAACAGCCCTAGAAGTGTAGAACTCACAATTATAAAGCAGTACAGAAAGACGTGCTAAATAAAAAATGGACACGAGGAGCCAATTGGAATAAGTGGGTGGCCACCAATATCCACCTAGATCACTTGAGTAAGATATTTTGAAAGGAGATATTAAGAAGCTTAAGCCACCACTGTTTGATGGAGAGCATAGAAAGGGTGAATATGTTGAAGCCTAGTAGTTTGGCATGAGAAAATATTTCCATCTGCATGATTACTCATCAAACTTGGAAGCAAGAATTTCCATATACCATCTTTAGAGTAAGGCTTCCATGTGGTGGGACTAGCTGAAGCAAGTCAAGAATATTGATGAAAAGAGAATTTCTTGGAAGCAATTCAAGAGAGATTTCTAGCAAAAATACTTTGTAGAGCATTACTATGACAATAAGATGCAATAATTCTTTGAGCTCAATCTAGGAAATATGACCATGGAGGAGTATGAGAAGATACTCTTGGAGCTTGTGAGGTACATGGACTTCATCAAGGACGAGAAGGTAAAAATATAGAGCTTCTTAAGTGGGTTTCCATCTTTTTACAAACATACAATACAATTTGATGAGCCTATAACATTGGAATAAGCCATGAGGAAGAATAAGTATTTGCATGACCAAAACAAGGGAAGGCCATCTTTCCAAATGACATGGGATGATAAGAAAATAGGAAAGATGGATCAAAGAAAGAAAGGATTCAAGTTGATTTTCATCGGAAACAAATCTCAAGCATATTGGCAAGGAAAACCAACACATGTTGAACATAAAATGACAAATTCCTTGGGGAAAAGGCTAGGACAACAACCCATAAATTGGTTGGGGATGTGAAGGAGACCACTTCTACAAATATTTCCCTCACAAGGGAAATAGGATGAGGATTGCGCATAACATTTAGGAAAATGATATAGTGGATGACATGGGAAGGAGTATGCCGAGGATTTATACAACCTTGGAAAACAAACAAGCAAATTTCCAATCCCACATGATTGAGATAGCCACTGGAACCAAGAGGAAATCAATGAACTTGTCAAATATTTCCTAGTAAGCATGAATGGAGTTAACACTAAGGAAGATTTGAATATCATGCCCCTTAGTTCATATGATTTCTTAATTGGTATGGATTGGATGGACAAGCATCGTGATATCCTAGATTGCCACAACAAGGCTTTCACATGCCTTGATGACGGAGGGAATTCAAGGACGATGCAAGGTATTCCAAGACATATATCTGTCAGATAAATTTCAGCATTGAAGTTGAAAATAAGTTTTAGAAAGGGGTGCCATATATATGCAGCCCATATGGAAGAGCCAACAAGGGATAAGGAGCCAAATATTGAAGACTATCTAGTTTTGAAGGAATATGAAGATGTATTTGGGAGTTTCTAGGATTTCCACCAAAGAGAGTCATTGACTTCTCTATTGACTTAACGCTTAGAGCTGCAATTATGAGTTTGTGGTGGTGCCATTTGGCCTAAAAAATGCTCCAACTACTTTTATGTGTCTAATGAATGTAGCATTAAGAGATTACTTGGACAAATTCGTCATTATCTTCTTGGATTATATTCTTATCTACTCCAAGATAAAGGAGGAGCATGAGGAACATTTGAGGATGGTGCTACCTGTGTTGACAGGGAACTAATTGTATTCCAAGTTAAGAAAGTGCAATTTCTATCAAAGGAAAATCCATTATTCATGCCACATCGTCTTAGAGGAGAGAATCACAGTGTACCTACAAAATATTGAAGAAATCAAAAGTTGGCTAGTGCCAAAGAATGTTTCGGAAGTGAGATCCTTTATGGGACTAGCTGGATATTATAGGAGATTCATTGAAGGTTTATTTAAGGTATCACATCCAATCACTTAATTGTTGAAGAAGGGAACACAGTTTGAATGGACTGCCAAATGTGAGGAGATTTTCCAACACTTGAAGGAGTTGTGGACCAGTGCACCTATTTTAAAGGTTACGAATCCAAATGAGGATTTTGTTGTGTGCACATATGCATGTGAGGAAAGGCTTGGCGGAGTCCTTACACAAAATGGGAATGCCATATGTTATAAGTCAAGGACACTTAAGGAGCATGAAATAAATTATACTACCCATGAATTGGAGTTGGGAGGCATAGTTCATGCCTTAAAACTATGGAGGCATTGTCTCATGGGTAGAAAATTTGAGCTGAAGACAAATCATAGTGGTTTGAAAAACTTGTTTGAACAACCAACATTGAATTTCAAATAGATTATATAGCTGGAATTTATCAGTGAATATGACTTCAAAATCAAGCACATCAAGGGAAAAGAGAATAAAGTGGTTGATTTACTCAATAAGAGGGTCCATGAAATGCATGCTACAACCATTAGCATGTATTGTTCATATTTAAAAAATATAATTTTGGAAGCTATAGCATTAGATTATCATTATGCACAGGTTACATAAGACTTATAGTATGAAAATATACGGTTTAAGTTTAAAGACTACATGCTAGAAGAGGATGGAATCCTCTTATTCAGGGACAAGGTTTATGTTCCTAAACCTTAGGACTTGAGAAATATAGTACTGAAATAAATACACAATGTACCATATGTTGGTCATTTAGGGTACTAGCAGACAATTGTAATAGTAAGAGGCTAGTATTTTTGGTCTGGAATGAAGAAAGATGTGGCTAACTATATAGTTAGGTGTATGGAATGTCAGAAGGTGAAGATTGAACATAGACATCTATCGAGATTGTTACAACCATTGCTGATTCATGAATGCAAATGGGAGGTAGTTACAATATATGTTATCACCAAGTTGTTAAGAACAAAAAGGCAACATGATTCCATCATGGTAGTGGTGGACAAGTTTACAAAGGTTGCACATTTTATTCCAGTGAAAACAACTCACAAGGCAACCGATATTGCAGAGATTTATATGAAGGAAATCGATAAGCTACATGGTGTTTCTAAGGAAATAGTGTCAGATAGAGATCCCAAGTTCACTTCTAATTTTTGGAAGCAGTTGTTTAAAGGATTTGGGACTAATTTGAATTTAAGTACAACATATCACCCAGAGTCAGATGGGAAAATAGAGAGGATTAACCGAATAATTAAAGATATGTTGAGAATGTATGTAATGGACAAGCCTTCTAGGTGGGAATACTATCTTCATTTGGATGAATTTGCTTAAAATAATGGGAATTATACATCATTGAATATGAACATGTTTGAAGCCTTGCATGGAAGAAAATGCAACACGCCAGTGAGTTGGGATAACCCAATAGACATAGCAGATATTGGGATAGAATTGCTAAGGGAAATGGAAGAGCGAATGGTAAAAATCGGGAAGAATTTAAAGGTTGCACAATATAGGCAAAAGAGTGATGCAGATAAAAGCAGGACATACAAGGAATTCAAAATGGGAAAATGACGCAAACGCGCCATCGACACGTCCGCTCCCACCAGGACCTTCTTTTCCTTAGGCCCGAATAGCTAAATTGCTTCTTCAAATCCCTTATCAGGACTCTTCTACACCCACAGGATACTCTTTATGATCTCCCTTTGCCCTATCGGGAAATCGGACCTCGCGGGTTCGCGAGTCCTAAAGCCACCGGATCAGGTCTTACCAATCCCCGAACCCCGATGAGCATCCACCCACGTGTTCCTTGCTTTTATCGGGAATTTTCTCGATTGGGAAATTAGCCCTTGTGAGGTCGTGTATCACTTACCTTGCGGATTCCCGATTTTCGATCGGCGATGGCACCTCTGCACCCCTTAGCCCCCTCCGGCTAACACTTTCCGCATGTGACCTGCTGGTCCACAAGACTACAGTCCTTCCCTTATCGGAGTTTTGGACTTCGCGGAATTGAAATGCGTAGAACTTACGCCCTTGGAATTCCCGATTCTCCGATTTCCGATGCCACCTGGCGTCAACTCCAGCGAGGGTTGACCCTTCGACACCTGTCCTCCACTATGGCGCCTATGGCCCACACTCCAGTGGTGATCGGGAAATCGCGTTTCGGAATTTCACGATTTTTGTTGCACAAATTCACAGACCCTTCCAAGTCTCGAACTCCGATGGGCGATGACACCTGTCCTCCATTGAATGCTATGAATGTGGGACCGTCGCGTTTCGGGATTTCGCGACTTCTCCTGTCGTGAGTTTCTCGTCACCGAGAATCCCGAATTGTTGAACCCTGATGCACGTGCGAGCTCTCTCCTCCACGTCACCGCTTTCCTGTCGCTCTGTCGGGTATCGCGAAATCGCGATTTCTAATGCAACGATTCCCTTGCATGCGAAAATCCCGAAATGTCGAACCCCGAACTCTTCAGGATCCTTGGACATGCATCCTTCAGATTAACGGATCTGATCGCGTCGGGAATACGCGAATCGCGATTTCAATTGGCAAGTGTTTCACTACTCTGGAAATCCCGATATCCCGAACTCTGAACTATCCGGGATCTCTCTCCATGTGTCCCTGCAGAGATCAATGGATGAGATTCTATTGGGAAATCGCCGATCGCGATTCCTATATGTAAGAGTTCTTGCCTTTGGAAATTCCGATGCTCCAAACACCGACTCGTCCAGATATCCTGCCACGTGTCCTGTCCGAGATCAATGGCTATGATCCCTTCTCGGGATTTCGGGACTTCTTCTGTCCTGTTTCCCTCGACCTCGAGAACTCCGATTCTCCGAATGTTCAATGTCTCGACTGTTAAACCTCGTGTAGCTTCTGCAGATCCGACGGTTGTCGGGTATCTGCCTCAGATCTGACGGCTCAGATCTGTTCTCCCTCTCTGCGCTTCTCCTGAGGCTTAACCTCCGCGTAACTCCTCCCGATCTGACGACTGTTGGGATTTCCTTCACGAGATCCGACGACTGTCGGTCCTTCTCTGTTGTGCACTTCTTCTGGCGCTCCTCCTAGACGTGAACTATTCAACGTTCCAGATCTCTTCTTCCCACGATCTGACGACTGCTATGCTCCCTCGAGCTTTCGCGCTTTCTTCCCTGCACTTAGAAGGAATTTAGATTTCCCAAGGCCTCGGCCTTGTCTTCTTTTCTTTGCGAACTCCTCGACCGTGAGCTTCGCCTGCACGGGTATAAGCGCTGCCCTTCCTGAGCTTCTGTCCTCGAATCCTCAAAGGATTTTGGTGTCTGCACTCCTTGCAAAACCTCTACGCACACACGGTGCTATCCCTCCTGAGCTTATATAATCACTCAAGCCCCTAAGGGATTTTTGTCCTTCTTCTCCCTCAGATGGAGAATGAAATGGCTGCCCTCCTGGCTATCCTTCTTCTCAAGCCTCTTCTTGAGTGCTTCTGGGTATTCAGTAACCCAGTGAAAGTTCCCTCAGTGGATACTTCCTTCAGATGACAGAACTCAAAGAGTTCTCTGTTCTCCTGTGCCTGCCTGTACACTTTCTCAACGCCCTCCTGGCGGAGTATCTCTTCCACAGAACGTTCAATAGCTCTGGGTTCCTTCTGTGCACCCTTTGCACTTGCTCGATGCCTCCTGGCAGAGCTTCTCAGAATCCTCAGTGATTCTGGTCTTCTCCTAAACTCACAACAGAGTTCTTCTTCTGTGCACTCCTTGCACAGGCTCAATGCCCTCTTGGCAGAGCTCCTACAGAACTCCTAAGAGATTATGTCTCCAACTGTGTTTCAGCTACACAGCCTCGCCTCCTGAGGTGTTCAGTAACCTCAAAGGTCTTCTTCTCTCCTGAGTTGTTGATCTCAGTCCTGTACCTCAGCACGTCTTTGTCTAACTCCTCAGATTTCAGAAGTGCACTCATGCATCGGTATTCAGAGTTTGCAACACTCTGTCATGCCCTCCAGACATGAAACCCCAAAGATCCTCAACCTGAGATCAAACACACTCCCTTCAATTGCATGATAACAACACACAAACACAGCATATAATGAACACTTACAGGCATGCATATAAGACATAACATATGCAGGAAAAACTTCTTCTGTTTATATTAAAAATGACAAATGCTTGTTTGTACAAGGGTGTTCTCGAGCTCTCCCCGGCTCTTCTCTTCTCTATCTCTTCCACAAAATGAGATCTCCAAAATATCTTTTACCTGAGGGGATCTTTGAGCGCTTCCCTCCAGGTCTACCTACCTTATTCAATTACAATCAATGGTTGTCTAGTCCAGCATTTGGATCTAGATCTCAACCGATCTTGGCATTTAAGCCAATCCTATCTAATGCCTGCTCAAAGGCACGACTTCTATGGCTCACCAGCCTAAGACATTAAATTACATTCAATTCAAATTAAAATGAGGTTGCGCCTCCCTTTCAACTCTGAATGCATGCGCGCTGACGTGGCTGGATGATTGGCTGGCATGGAGCGATGCTCCTGCATCAGAAAACATGTGCTTTTAAAAGTGAAGGCTAAAAGGAGCTCATAAGATTGGGAAGTTGCCCAAAGTTGGTAGTGAGATATTGTGGGTCATTTGAAGTTCTAAAGAAGACAAGATCAGTTGCATACATGCTTGCATGCAAGAGAATTCATAACATGTTTCTTGTTTCTTTATTGAATAAATATGTGCATGATGATAACCACATGATTGATTGGACTGTGATCCAAGTGGAGCACGAAGGAGACTTTTAGGTGGACCCAATGCACATCCTAGACCGGAAAGTCAAAGTTCTTTAGAAACAATCCATTGGCCATCATCCTAGTAAAGGTCCAAGGGACTTGCTATGGTCCTAAATATTCCACGTGGGAACACGAGGAGACCATGTGGGAGGAGTACTTGCAAGCTTTTGCAAATTGTGAAGAAAATTGAATGTACATTTGTAGATAAGTGTGCAAGACTCCATTTTGGAAATTGGAGTTCATGGAGCCACAACTTAGAGACTTCATGATTGATATGTGTTGAAGCCTTGGAAGGGAAGTGGTACAATCTAAGGGACTGTTGTACAAAGAAGGGGGTACACTTCCTTGAGTTGTGCAGGTTGAGGGGAACGAGAGATTGTTGGTTCGAATTGTTGCAGAAATTGTGAACTTACAAAGTATTGAGTACTATGATGTAAAAAATTTCACATGTATACCAATATGGTGATGTGCTCGAGGGTGGTGAATATTTCAGGGGGGATGGGAATGTAACATCCCCATTTTTAATCCTCGGTTTAGAGATGTACAATGTAAATATGATGTATGGTTGTGGGCCCCACGATGTAATATGTACATTGTATATAGAAATAATAAAATAAAATGTAACGTTGTCTTTAGACAACATGGACGGAGTCATGGGGGTTAAGTTTCCACAAGATACGGGGGGTCCANAATTATCCATGTTTATTAATCCCATGCCACTTTCTAAAATTATTATTTTGCAAGAAATTTCTATTTTCCTTTTGAGTGTATCAAAGCCACAATCATTGAATAAATTTAAGAGGGTTGGTGTGAAAAGTCACCTCACATAGTTATTGAGAACATGGGGTTGAGTAAAATCAACAATAGGGATTGTGAGAGTCAACTTTCATGGGTAAAAGGGAAATTCAAATGGGTATTGTAGGCAGTTTTTATAAATAGTTTTTGGGACAAAAAGAGTGTGTTGAGTGTTGGAGCTTGAAGATAGCCATAGTAGGTTTTGTGGGAATCTTATTGGAGTTTCAATTGCATGAAGAAGCAGGTTGTTAGTCTTGTAGAGTGAGATTTATGTGTATGAGCTAGTAAGTTTGATGTTGTGAGATTTTCCTATTGTAGCTGGCATCCTTGGAGTTCCCAACAAGAGATATTTCCTAGATAAACTATGCTAGAGCCTTGGAGGGAAATGGGATAGCCTAAGGGACTGCGTGGTAGAAAAGGGGATCCCATTCCTTGGGTTGTGTAGGTTTAGGGGAAAGAGAGTTGGTGAATTGAGATGGTTGTAGGAGATCATCTTGTTGTGGGTTATTTTTGGGTTGAGAGTGGACAATAGACACCCTTAGGAAACATCCTTTCGTGTGGATTCATAGCCCCAACTTGGGGGTGACTATTTTTTGAGATTTGGAGCAACAAGGCTATAGTTGGGTGGAACGTTCGACCTCTACAACTTGTTGCACATTTGTTTCAAAGATAAGTGTTTTATTTCTATACATTGTCTTTAATTATGGGTTTTAATTGTTGTGCATTTTACTTTGTTATTTGAGTGAATTAATGATTGTTGTGCATGTTTAATAGAATTCATTTATGCTTTTAAATAATAATGTTAAAATAATGGACGTTTTTAGCATGTTGCACGCATTTTAGTTTAACAGGTATATGAGTTTTCATTGGGTTAGTAGCAGGGGTGCTATAAGGAACATTTTGTTTTGCTACAACAGAATCATTGTCCTCTTATTTGTTGGTTATGTGTTATATTCTTTGCATGATTGTAATTCCATCCCCCCCGTCTCCGAGAAATTTTTTTGGGGGGTTTATTCACCAACTGTTTGGGTGGTTTTTCACCTTTAGTGGGGGTGGTTTTTTCGCCTTTAGTTGTTTAGTGGTTTTAGATGTTGTGACATCCTATATATATATTGTATTGTAAACAATTAAGTTGTATGATGATGAATAAGAATTAAAGGTGTGGCTCTAATCAGGTTGTTGGTTTTCTTGGTTTGAATTTCCAACGTAAATCTCTGTGTATATGTGTGATTGCAATTGTTTTCTTTTCTATTTTTTAAGAATCTATGTGTGCATTGCATTACTATAAAAGGTTTAAAACTTACATTTAGTATCAGACCAAGGTTATTGGTTTTAGGGGGATGTCTTTGTGGCTAAGGGTTTGGCTCAGGTCTGTGATAAACCTTGTTACAGTGGGAACTCTATGGTATAAATTCTTGTGGTGAAAAGAAATGATGAACAATTCAAAAAAAAAGATCAAAAAATTTAATGGGAAACGTTTTGAGTTGTGGAAGCTCCAGATGGAAGAAATTTTGGTATACAAAGATCAATGGATTGTTGTGGATTCAGGCACTGCACCTACGAAAATGTCAACAAAAGACTAGAAAAATTTGGATCGAAAGACAAAGAGAATTATTCAATTGTGTCTCACGGATTCAGTATTACTGAATGTGTTAGGGGAATCTACAACCAAGGCATTATGGGATAATTTAGGGGTTTTGTATTAGTCTAAGTCCCTAGTAAAAAATTTATTCTTGTGGAAGAAGTTGTACAACCCAAGGATGAAAGATGGAGACTCAGTGACAGAGCATTTGAACGCCTTGAATATTGTGGTAAGCCAGTTATTGTCTGTTTATATTAAGATTTATGATGAAGATAAGTGTATCAGTTTATTGTGCTCTTTACCAAACTCATGGGATAGTCTTGATGTAGCCATATGTAGTAATGCAACTACTTTAAGCTTCGATGATGTGATATCATACGTGTTGTCAGATGAGACGAGGAGAAAAAACATGGAAGGACATAGCACATATATCTTATTTGTAAGAGGACACTACTAGGAAAGAAAAAAAAAATCCTCAAGTGGGAAATCTAAATCTAGAGGAAGATATAAATCTCATGGAAAATTCATAAAGGTATGTTGGAGATGTGGAAAAGAAGGGAATTACAAGAAACATTGTAGATCCAAAAGTGTTGAGAGAAAGAAGGGACCTGATGATGCTCCTTCGATAGAAGCAAAAACCTCCACAAATGAAGGAGGGGATGTGTACTTGGCTTTTTCAAGCACACATTTAAATAATGAGGCATGGCTGGTTGACTTGGGTGCATCCTTTCATATGACTCCTCACAAGGAGTGGTTTTGTGAGTATGAAAGGTATGATGGTGGTGATGTTTTTCTAGGAGGTGACTCGATAGCCAAAATCGTAGGATGAGGAAAATTTATTTATAAGATAATGGATGGTAGGATTAGAACACTCCCTAGTGTTATGCACATCCCAGGATTGCCCAAAATTTTTATTTATGTAAGTAAGATGGATGATGCAGGTGTAAAAACAATGTTTGAAAAAGAAACATGCAGGATGGTTCGAGGAGCAATGGTGTTGTTGAGGGAGTTTGGATTGGAACTATGTATAAGATACTAGGAGTCACTATTAGACATGAGTGCAACAGTTCCATTGTTCCTAATATTGGAGTTGAAGATGGAAAAAATCCTACAATCTCTGGAGAAAAGACTATGTTGTGGCATCAAAGATTGGAACATATCAGAGAGAAGGCCTTCGAGTACTACATGGTAATGGTATGGTTGAAGGTATGTACAATTTATCTCTAGTTTTTTATTTCTATGAACATTTCTTATATGGGAAGTAGAATTGAGCAAGATTCATCTGTGGTGTTATGAGGGCAAGGCGAGTATTACAGTTGGTGTACAATGATGTGTTTGGACTTGTGTCAGTTCCATCACTGGGTAAATCTTTGTACTATGTCTCATTCATAAATGAATTCTCAAGGAGTACATGGATTTATTTCCTCGTGGAAAAATTTGAAGACTTTGACAAATTTAAATAATTTAAGGCTCTTGTGGAAAATCAGACAGAGAAGAAAATTAAGGTGTTGATGACAGATAATGGTGGAGAATTCTATGGGAATTAATTCTAGGAATTTTGTAAAAAATACAGTATAGCAAGGCAGAAGACCACTCCATACACACCTCATCATAATGGAGTTGCAGAAAGGATGACCAGGACATTTATGGAAAAAACAAGGAGCATGCTCAATGGTGTCGGGTTAGGATAGGAATTATGGGTAGAGGCAACAGATATTGATTTCTACTTGGTAAATTGATAAAATTTAATAGCATTGGGTGATAAGACTCCACATGAGGTATGGACTTGAAGGAAACCCTCTCTTACACATCTCAAGGTGTTTGGATGTGATGCTTATGTACACATTCCAAAGGAAAACAATAGTAAGTTGGATAAAAAGGGTGGAAAGTGTATCTTTATTGGCTATAAAGATGGTCTAAAAGGTTATGAGCTTTGAAACCTAGAAACTAAGAAGGTAGTGTATAGTCGAGATGTGGTATTTAGAGATATCAAAGATGTTGTCAAATAGGAAGTCCTACCAAGGGAGGAATAACCAAAGAAAATATATTTTCAATTGAAGGATAACGAATCAGATTCTATAGAAGAAAGTGAATAAGAAGAATAAGAGTTGCATACTTCAGTATTGAGGAGATCGGTTCAGGAAAGAAGGAAACCGGAAAGGTATACTCCACCTTGTTTCTATTCAAATTATTCTTTTTTTATTACTGATGATGATCCTAGAAATGATAGGGAGGCAGTGGATTCATAGGATGGAAAAATATGGAAAAAATACATGGTAGAAGAAATGTCATCCTTGGAAAAGAATGAGGCTTGGGATCTAGTGGAGTTGTCAACTAGAAGAAATCCCATTGGCGGAAAATGGGTGTTTAAGAAGAAGTTTAATGCAAAAGGAAAAGTGGAGAAACACAAAGCTCGGTTAATAGTAAATGGTTATTCCCAGGTAGAGGGAATTGACTTTGGTGAATTTTTTTCTCCAGTTGCCAAGTTAACCTTTATTAGATATCTTGTATCTATTGTTGTTGCTTTTGATTTTGAAGGAGAACATATGGATGTGAAGAGAACATTCCTACATGGGGATTTGGAAGAAAAAATATACATGAAGCAGTTAGAAGGCTTTGCGGTGAAGGGAAATAAAGAGATGGTATGTAGAATGAAAAAGTCCCTATGGGTTAAAGCAATCACTAAGGATGTGGTATCGAAAATTTGATACTTATATATTGGGACTTGGCTTCACAAGGAGAAAAGGCGATCATTGTGTGTATTTCAATTTAGTAGGTGATCGTCTTATTCATTTGGTCTTGTATGTGGATGATATGTTGTTGATATGAAATGACAAGGAAATTATCTAGGATGTTAAAACTCAGTTGTCCTCTAAATTTAACATGAAATATCTTGGTGCTGCAAAATTTATTTTGGGCATGGAAATTTAAAGAGATCGGGAAAACAGGAAACTCTGGTTGAATCAGAGAAAATACATTGAGTCAAAATTGTAGAGGTTTAATATGCAGGAATATAGATTGGTCAAGGTTCCTATTCATGCAGGTGTAAATTTATTTGGAAATCTGTTTCCCAAGACACATGAAGAGGAAGAGGACATGTCTAGTTCTCTATATGTTGGTGCAGTTGGCAGTTTGATGTATGCAATGCTTTGTACTAAACCAAACAGTGTACATGTAGTGGGAGTTTTGAGAAGGTATATGTAAAAACCAGGAAAGGAGCATTGGACAACAATAAAGAGGGTTTTCAGGTATTTGTGTGGTACTACTAGTTATGGATTGTGCTACCAAAGAAGACCAATATTGGACGGAGTGTTGGACATACATGGATTTTTTGATGCAAACTAGGATGGAGATATGGATCACAAAAGATCTACAAGTGGGTATGTGTTTAACCTATTTGGAGGAGAAATCAATTGGATGAGCAAAAGATAGTCTGTAGTGGCACTCTCAACCACAAAAGTTGGATAGTTGGTAGCCACTCATGCAAACAAGGAAGTATTATGGTTACAAAGATTGTGTTCAGGTATTGGGTTGGTACAACAAGCTGTAAGGATAGATTGTGACAGATAGACTGCAATCTTCCTGGTGAGGAACCCAATTTATCATTCTAAGACAAAGCATATCGATGTTCAATATCATTTTTTCAAATACATGGTTGAAGAGAAGAAGGTGTTGTTGGTGAAGGTGGACACTTTGGAGAATGTTGCAAATCCATTAACAAAATATGTGAACACTGAGAAGTTCTCTTGGTGTAGAAAATCAATGGGCGATTATTCCCCGAATTGTTGATCATGAAAGCCTATGCCCCCTGTATACAAATAAAACAACAAGTGGGAGAATGTTGGGTATGTCTTATATTCTTTGCATTACTATAGGTCCCCCTATTTTCCAATTGTTTGGGTGGTTTTTATCCTTTGGTAGTTTAGTGGTGCATGGTATTTCATCCCATGGTTTTCTAATTCCAATAAATAATTAGGGTTGTAGCATAATCCAAGTCAATCGATTAGGGGTTTTTCATGTCACGAGATCCTATATATTGTATTGTAAACAATGAAGTTGTATGATGATGAATAAGAATTAGAGGTGCGGTTCTAAATAGGTTGTTGGTTTTCCCGGTTTGAGTTTCCAGGGTAAATATCTGTGTATATGTGTGATTGCAATTTTTTTCTTTTCTATTTTTTAAGAATTTATGTGTGCATTGCATTACTGTAAAAGGTTTAAAACTTACATTATCATATCGATTATGGGCTTCCATTGCACCACTTTGATGGTGGCTAGCTGGATGGGTGGAAGTTGCTCTAAACAAATTAAATCAATAGGGATTTAAGGGTATGGGTATACCGAACATACACATTCACATTGACATGTTTCCGTTTTCGTCTACTATGATCTGTAAACATATTGTTCAATTTTGCAGTTTCTCATGCGAATATGCTTTCCAAGTACATTTGATTTATTAGCAGTATGTATGGACCTATGCGAATGTGTTTTCCAAGTAGATTTAATTTACTAGTGGAAATAAAATTTGGGAGAATGTCATAATTTTATATAAATAAATAGTTTAAAATTTTCTTATCCGAATACTTGGTGAATTTTTTGTCAAATTGATTTTTGAACTTTTGAATATTTTAGTACCATATTGAATTTGAATTTGAATTCAAACTCGAACTTGGTAAATATGTT
>SNQJ01S0077538.1:36451-48885 GCA_010110895.2 Picea sitchensis | reverse complement strand
TTGTAGGGTCCATCAACTAGTCTAGGCTAGAGCCTTGATTTAGGTTGGAGAGGAAACTCTTCAAGGCTATAAAACAAACATATGAGTCTGTGCTACAGAGTGTAAAAAGTCCAGTAAACGTGAAAGTTATGTGGGACCCCCCTTTAACACAGGGGCTAAACATGAGGTCGCATGTTGAAAGGTAGTGGAGATAACCCCTCCAAATTCAGACCAATCATAGTGGGGAATGCATATAGAGGACTTGTCTTGGGATTCTGTTGATCACATTTGCCACGGAGCTTCATGGGTCTCAAATCCATTTGAGGTCCTCAGTCATCTTCCAAAACACTTGCTTTTGATACACTCGATAGGTTTCGGGTTTGATACCCTTCTCATTGTTGTCCACCTGACTCTCGACTATACCCTCCTGGTGATTGTTCGCGCGATGGCAACCCAGTTGCCTTTATTTTAGTGACTTACACAGGTGACTGTGGGGGTATACCAGCTACCTTGGACAAACATCAGGCCACACTTTGGACAGTATACTCGGAGGGTGCTTCCGTATTCGAGTTTCACTTGCACTAGTAAGTTTCTCTAGTGTTGGCTGGTGTAACTCTTCATCCAACTAGCTAGTGGTTTGATTGCTTTGTCTCATTGGAACTCTTTCTAGTATGTGTTGGTTTTCAATGTTACTAAAATCTCTAGTGTGTCATTGATCTTCTCACAAAGTGGAAGATCAAGAGATTCGTCGGTCGAGAAGGCTTCAGGGCCTATTGTCGGTTGAATTGGAGCCACCCCCGCCACCGCGAACGCGAAGACTTGACCAGCAAGGGTCATTTGAGGCGACCGGGCTGCAGGAAACTGTACCCGAGCCATCCTCGAGAGGAGAAATTTTGAATTTGGAGGAGCCTACTATTTCTGATCTTGGAGTGGAAGCTCTCGGGCCGTATAACTCTCTAATCACTGACTTGTCGATGCCCATCATGGTACAAGTTGTCCCTCCAAGGGTAACTCATCGAGAGCACCAAATAGTCTTGCTAGCAATTATGGAAGAAAATGTCGCTACTTCGTCAAGGAGTCCTCACACTCCCTCTACAGCTGCCACTACAGGGGGCGTTCCACCTCCTAACCCACCTTCGTCGGTCTGGACCACCATGGTCTCGACTGCCTCTACTTCGGGCAGTGGTCTGATTCCGTCTATGGCAGCGATCACTGCTCCATTCACCCAGAGTGCGACAGGCCCTCCATTATCATACGAGATGCCTAGATTTGATACGAACTATGTCATGTCCTACTCCACCCTATAGACCTTGGGTCTGGTGGTAGGGAGATATAACGCTCCTCTGCAAGGGTCCATGGGGGGAACCTCAGCCCCCTATAATGCTTTCCCTTACGGTAGGGGTCATATACCTCCGTCGTCCCCCTCGCTAGGTGGTTCTCCCCAGTAGCCTGCCTAGCCAAACATGAACTACAGCTTGTTCAGAGTAGGTAGTCAAGGACTTTCTTCCAACACCACATCAGTGGGTTCTTTGTCGTTCTCTTTGTTCAACGCGTTTGGTAATAATGCATTCTCGTCAGTTGTCGTCTCAGCCGGGGGAAACCCTGGTTTTGGATCACAAAATCCTATGCGAGGTATTATTCCTGCATAGGGGTAAACACCTCTCAAGGACCCTATAATCCATGGTAGGGATCAATCCCCTCATTAGGGATGTCGACCGGGGGCAACCCCTTCCATGGCCAATGGAACCCCAGGCAAGACTCAGCACCTATGCCTGGCGGATTGGTAGGGACAACCCTTTCTAGAACCTTTGGAACACAACGTAGGGAGAAATCCCTTCTCAGCCCTCAACGTCCAATTACGGGAGTCAGTCGATGACATCTCAACAAGCGCAGTATCTGTACGTTTTCCACAGCCATGGTTTTTACCAGAACCCTAGTCAGTAGTCTAAATTTTCCTAGAAACCTGGTGCCATCCAAATTCCAGGCTCCTTTCCTCCTGTACATACTCAATAGCCCAAGCTACCTTTTTTGGCAACGTTGCATTTTCCAGACTTGTCATCATTGTTAAACGACCAAATCTGTCACGATCCGCGTTGGCCTCCTATGCCGACCAAGTTACCCTCGAACATTCCAAAGTTCGAAGGTAAGCCTAACGATGATCTAGGCGATCCCCTTTGGTCAGTCAGTTGTTGTCCATCGGTGGTAATTTCCACAGACCGGTTTAGCTGAGTCCTCCCAGAAGCAAGTTAGTTAGATATCGGGGATGCTTTGACTTGTGCCTTTGCTCATGGTGCTACAGGTTGTGACCACTTTTCACCTATGGTGCTCGTTCAACTCGTTAAGAGATGACTCCATCCAATTGCGTCTGTTTCAACGCACTCTTATCGGGAGTGCCGCGAAATGGTACATCGAGCTCAACCACTCAAGATACTCTACTTTTGGCGAATTGGCAATGGTTTTTCTAAACCATTTTCAATTACCTGTGAGATACAATGTCGGCACTGAGTAGTTGGTCAACTTTGAGAAAACAAAGGCTGACCATATCTCAGATCACATCCGAGAATGGTGGCATCGGAAGAGTTTGATAAAAGTACCATTTCCACCAGCATTCATGTTGGAGTAGTTCCTTAAGTCTTTAGTACCTCAGCTATCCAAAGACGTAGCAACATTAGTAGTGTTTTCCAAGGAAGAAGCGATAATGAGAGCTCAATAGCTAGAACTGATATACTCTCTGTCTGGTTTACTTTATGAAGTTTTTCCAGATGCACCGTGGTCCATTCTTGACAAGACCAGACAGAAGTCTAGACCACATGTCGATGGTATTGTTGGTTCAGCACAAGTGAAGCCCGCTGATCAGCTGTCAAATCAATTGCAACAGTTGTCGATACAGCAGACAGTGGCCAGCCAAAACACTGGTTCGGCTGCTCCCCCTACTCAAACGTCAGATGTACACAATGTGCAATCGACAAACCTGAAGGCCAACCAGTAGGCTGACGGAAAGAAGAAACAGTGAAATAAGGGTATGGGGGATAAGAAACCCACCAATAATGTTGGCGGGGGGAATACAGAGAAAATAAAGTCGAAGTATCCATGTAACCTTTGCACGAAAGACCATTCAACTCACCTATGCCCTCGACTTGCGGAGGCCCAAAAGTTATTGGCGCAACAACAACCTGCTTTGTTAACAAACCCATTTTCACATGAGCATAATTTAACTCAAGCCTCTGTGAACACGGATGGGAGAAATCAGGGACCCCCTTCGTCGTCTAGTAATCCCTCGACCTTGAATGTTTATATGTTGAAAGGTGATGCCCAGATAGCAACTAGGACACACGATTATGGAATACCAAACACTTCTGAGAAGGGTAAAGAAGTCGAAAACCCATATGTTCCTCTCCGGATCGAGAAGATGTTGGGAGAAACAATGACATGCATCCTGAAAGGGCCATTAAAAAAATCTTCCCACAATCCAAACACGAGGGGTGCCCAGAACTACTCTGTGGTGGAGGATTTGCCACAAACCCCTTGTGCAATGTCCGCTTTGGAGGTCCTCCAAAGATGCCCTTCATAGAGAAAGGCTATGTTAGTTGACTTAAGATCTACTAAGACTTGTAATCCGACAACGAGCACGCTTGATACAACCGACTTGAAACCTCATCTCCCATACCACTTCGTGTTTCATATAGTAATGGCCTACACCACAAAATTGTTTACCCAGAACATTTTTCACACAGTGGTTGATGAGGGTGCCTCGACATGCATGATGTTGTTGGCGTGTTGGATCATGTCCATTGATCAGTTATATTTCTCCCATCCTGACCCTTCATCGGGGGCATCCACGGTCTCAATGATTGATAATCCACAGCCTGACGTTGTCAATACAGAGGTTGGTTTGTGCCTACCTTTGATGGGTACTTCTGATTACCCGCCTTCGTCAGGCAATGTCAAGTTCATATCATCTATCCCTGACCAGCCTAAGGCTGAAAGCTTTCAAGTGATGTCATTTCGTACGACTTACTTTAACGATCTGTGGACTCTTCATTCCCCATCAGCCACGATGGAAGGGACGGGGCATCATGGCATGGGCATGGCTTTGTCTGCGGTAGAGGTTGCGTACTCTATAGTCTAGCAAGCTTTCGTCGACCCCGATCTGACTCTCGTACAGGAGTTAGATCCAATTTTCGAGCCTACCTGGGCAAAAGGTTCCCTCACCACTATCGATTCCTTAGACTTGGTCTTACCCTCCGACGAGGTGATTATAGAGGCATTGACTAGTCCAAACAAACCTTGGGATGATCTCCATCACAGATCTTATTTTCTCTCAGAGTTAGGAAGAATCGAGTTGGGTGAATTTGTGTTGACTATGACTGGAGATAGGTCGTGTCCTATCAATCCTTTGGCTACGCATGCATTTTATGCAGAAGGTAATATGGAAACCATCGCTAAAATGATACCTATCGATATCTCCAGAACCCTTGGCGTCGTGGAGAATGTCTTCGTTAGAGCATACTGCTCCCTTGAGGAGATTTGAATCTACACTGATTTATTTAAATAATTATGCGACGTTTTTTCCCAGTCTTATGAGGAAATGGCAGGCATTGACCCAAGAATCGTCAAACATGAAATAACGACTTACCCTGATGCCAAGTCGGTCCGGCAGAAGCTTCATCCGGTTAATCCTCAGAAAGTAGCAGCTATTAAGGCTGAAGTAGAGAAACTACTCAAAGTTGGTTTCATCTACCTCATCCAGTTGACTCAATGTGTGTCAAATCCTGTTCCGGTCAACAAAAAGCAGGGAACGATTCACGTATGTACAGACTTTTTTGATTTGAATAAGGCATGTCCAAAGGATAATTTCCCCACCCCATTCATTGACCAGATCATCAATGAATGTGCAGGTAATGAGGTATTTTCTTTCATGGATGGTTTTTTGGGATTCAATCAGATACAGATTAAGCCCGAAGACCAGCATAAAACTGCTTTTATCTGTCCATGGGGTACATTTGATTATCGGAAGATGCCTTTTGGCCTGAAGAATGTTGGAGCCACTTTTCAGTGGGCCATGTCTTTTGCTTTCCACAATCTCAAACACATAGTCGAGGCCTATCTCGATGATTTAGCATCATGATCTCGTAAGAGAGATGATCATACCACGCACCTCCAACTTATCTTTGAGCGATGTTGCTACTATCGGATTCTCTTGAATCCTAACAAATGCATTTTTGCATGACGTCGAGTCATCTTTTAGGTTCTTTAGTTTCAACAACAGGGATCATGGTCAATCCTCTAAAGGTTGAGGCGATAGTTCAATTGCCTCCCACGTGCACAGTCCCTCAGATTCAGAGTTTACAGGGAAAAGCCAATTTTCTTCGGCGTTTTATCGCAAACTATGTCGAGATCACTAAAGGGTTTATGCGTTTACTAAATAAGGGTGTCCCTTTCCATTGGGACGAAGCTGCTCAGCGCTCATTCGAAGCGTTGAAACATGCCCTCGCGTCTGCCCCTCTACTTCGGCCACCCAATTATAATAAAGATTTCTTATTGTATTTGGTCACGGCAGAGTCGACCATCGGTATGGTCTTGTTTCAAGACGACGATCTACTTGAAGAACATGTGATTTATTACCTGAACCGAGGCCTGGCTGGACCAGAACTCAACTACTCCCACATTGAGAAGATTTCATTGGCAGGAGTACATGTTGTCCAGCGGTTCCGTCATTATATCGTGTTTCGCAAGACCATCATCATTACCATTGTGAATCTGTTCCAATACGTGTTGACATGATGTGTAATCGGTGGAAATATCAGTAGATGGATTGTTATCCACCAAAAATTTGATTTGGATTTTGTTTCTATGAAATCTAAGAAGTCATTTGTCTTTGCGTAACTTATCTCGGAACTTTCGGTCGAGTCAGGTGATGTTACGCCCGAAGAATCACCGATTAAAGGATATATTTTTATGATTTCATCTTCGGACCCCTGGTATGGAGATATACTAGTCTATCTCCAGACTTCGAAGTGCCCCACCTCTACTTCTCATGATGAGCATCGACGTATACACCATCAGGAAAAAACAATCTCATACTCAAGGACACCTTGTATCGTCAAGGTGTAGATTTCATCCTTCGTCGGTGTCTCACTCATGAAGAAGCGGAGCTTGTTCTTAAAAATTTCCACACTGGAGCATGTGGTGGTCATTTTTCTAGGTTGGAAACAACCAAAAATATTCTATGAGCCGTTTACTTTTGGCCGACGTTAATCAAGGATTGTGTTGAATCGGTCAAGAAGTGCCACCCATGTTAGATCTTCTCTCTGAAGATGAGGGCACACCCTGCTCCTATGTTTATTTTCATTACAGTTGGCCCCTTCACCAAGTGGGGGATTGATTATACTACATGACAACCCCCTTCAGCCACAAGGCACCGTTATATCATCATAGCAATAGACTACTTCACAAAGTGGGTCGAAGCTATGCCAACGTTCAAAGACGATGGCAAGACAACAACTCTCTTTTTGTTTAATCAGATAATAGCAAGGTTCAGCATCCCGAAGGAGATTTTCACTGACCATGGCAATCACTTCCAGAACAAAATGGTGTCTGAGTTATGATGCAGGAGCATCGTTGGCAAGCGCGCAGAGGCAGGACCACTCAACATGTGTGAGTTCTTCCAGAAATTCAACGTTGGCAATTGTAGCCGATTTTGAAATCCGCCTTCACTCAGCACCGAAATTCACCTTTGGAGGCACGCTTGAACCAATGCTGAATTTTACCCTTTGAGGCACGTTTTGAAAATTGTAAACAGAGCAGGAATTTCCACTTCGGCTCTAGAATGCGACTGAACTAAGATAGCGTAGGATGAATTTTAGAGTAGGCAAGTAGCCAGGGGAAACCCTAGAAACATTTTTGAGTTATGTAGAAGTTGACACACCCAGTTAGAAAAGAGAGCGAGGAATACAGAGAGAAATTAGCTATAAGAGAGAACTGCGAAGTTAGCAGGAGATCTCAGTGTTTTTGAGTTACTGTAATTTTGAATGTATTATGTAGCCATTGGGCACTTGTGAATATAACAGAATGGAAAATTCAATTGAATGTATGTTGTGCAGTTGTGTTTACATATTCCTATCTTTTTTGTTATTCTTGTGTCCCAGAAACAAGTGAATGAAACGGTGACTGTGAGTTTGCCAGTTTCAAGTGTTTCTCTTCATTGAAGCTCTGCAAGGTGTACATCGAGCGAAGAGAGAACACCAGCAGACCAGGAGGAATCTCTCTGTGAGAAAACCCTTGGATCTGAATCATCAAATCCCTTGGACACAAGGAATGTACAGGAATTTGAGGCCTACACGAGGTAAATCTCAGAAGGAATAACGTTTCAGAGAAGTGTTATCGAGACCCAGAAAAACAGCCATCTCCCTGGAAGGAGCAAAGACCGAGTCTTTGAGGACTTAGAAATTCTTCTAAGTCTGAAGTGAGTAAAATCTCAGGAGGAAGAACGTCGTCAAGCGTTGGATCATGGCAGAAGATCCCAAAAACTGTCTGATTTGAGGGAGAATCACAAGATTTAACGTTACGTAGATCCAAGAGGGGAGATCTTAGAGATCTGAACGGACGGTGGAGAACTCTCGAGGAGAGTCGCGAAATACCGCCAATCGTTGGATCAAGTGGAGTTGCAAGGAGGTCAGCGGTGAGGAAGAGATCTGAGTAGTAGATCTCAGGGACTATCATGAGTCGTCGATTGAACGCCAAGGCATTTCGACGTTTTGACATTTCGAAAACCGGGAGTTCCAAGGAACAAGGATACGATAGAGGTCCTTGTCTCCCGAAACCCCGAATCACGAAATAGCGAAATAGCGAGATCAAATGTGGGATGTAGATCTCAAGAGCTATTGTGAGTTGTTGATCGAACACTAAGGCATTTTGGCATTTCGGTATTTCGGCAACCGGTAACCCCAAGGAGCAGAGATATCCCCTGCGTTCTGATTTCGCGAAAAGTGAAACCCCGAAGGGATAGGTGCTGGGACATTTCGGCATTTTGCCATTTCGACATTTCGGCCACCAGGGGTTCGAAAGGGGAAAGGAGGGAACCTTGCATCATGATTCCCCAAATCGAGAAACCCCGAAAGAGCGAACGCCAAGCCAGTTCGACATTTCATGAACTGGGATTTCGAAAGACAGAGAACAAGGGAGCGCTTGCATCGTGATTCCCTGAATCACAAAAGTTGATAGCGCTTTGGCGTTAAGCGTGCGGACAAAGAGGGGTGGTCACGTGGATGGAGGCTAAGGGAGGAGCCAAAGCTCGTTAAGCTCTTTTCGGCATTTCGGGACCCAGGAGGTTGAAGGACCAAGAACCGTCTGCCGCCGGAATCGCGAAATCGTGAATTCTGAAATCCCGAAAGGTGGACCGTGCTCATGGGTAGATTTCGGCAATTCGGGGTACGGGTGTTCAAGAGACAAGGATTCAAGAGACATGGAGTCCCAGCTCACGAAATCGCAAAACCCCAAAACATGAAAAGGAGGCGCGCGCAAGTTTTCTCAAGACCTGTGCCAGAGGACGAAGGGACCTATGGAATCGTCCAAAGGGTTCCAGCAGGAGCCCGAAGGGCCACTTCGGCTCAAGGAAGAGAACGATCCAGAGACCGGGAGGTCACAGAATCCCTGCTAAGGTAGGGGGTCTGCACCAGGTGGTATCAGAGCATTAGTTTTTTGTTTGTAGACTTCAGGCAAAGGAGGAAAAGAAGGAGACAGAGAACTCAGAGTTGTACTCTGTGTGTGACAGATAGTCAACATAATGCCACCGAGAATATGATAACCGTGTTGTAGAGAGGGAGATGTGAGAGCTTCGTGCCCAATTGGAAACAATGGAAGCAGCACAGAGAAGAGCACCTGACGTTGGGGATGTCAGTGATGCAGAAAGTGAAGAGGTTGAGGTTGAAGAAGTTGCAGGAGAGGATGTTGCAGAAGAACATTTGTTGACAGCAGTTGCTATATTGGGAGGCAGAGCTAAGATAGAGGTCCCCATGTATGAGGGAAATTTAGATGTTGAAGAACTGTTGGACTGGATAAGGTCCATGGACAAACACTTCGACTATGAATATGTCGATGAGGAGAAGAAGGTGAAGCAGGCAGTCACCCGGCTAAAAGGGCATGCGGCACTGTGGTGGAACGAACTGCAGGCTGAGAGGAGAAGTAAAGGAAAACAGAGGATAAAGAGTTGGGACAGGATGGTAGCCAAACTGAAGGCTAAGTTCATACCCAAAGACTACCAGATCAATCTATTCAGGAAGAAACAGAACCTGAGACAGAAAGGGATGACAGTCAAGGAGTACACCGAGGAGTTCTACCGGCTGAACATCAGAACTGGACAACCGAAAAGAGATGAAGAAAGAGTCTCCAGATATATAAATGGCTTGAGATATGAAATCCAGGGTGAACTTAGCATGATGTCAGTGAGGACGATGGACGATGCTTATCAGTTTGCGCTGAAGTCGGAGGAGAAGCTGGCCAGAAAACAGAACCAGCGAGGAAGAGGTAAAGGCTCAATCCCAAGAAAAAGTAATGGATTTAGCCATGACAGAGCACATAATTCTAAGGACGAGGCTGACAAACCACACAATCACTCAGAACGAGGAGGAAGTTCACGAGGGAGATAGAGTTGTGGGAGAGACTATTTTAAAGGAAGAGGTAGAGGAGGACTAAGGTGATATAACTGTGGAAAGATAGGGCACATGTCTTGGGAATGTCCCGAGAAGAAGAAGGAAGGAGGAGAAGCTCACATTTCATAAGCACAATGAAGAGATGTTGAGGCAGAAGGAGCAGAGGATAGAGCATCTCTGATGTTGAGAAAAGTTCTCTTAAAACTAGAGGCAGAAATTGAAAATCCAGTATAGAGAAACAGTCTCTTCAGGACAACTTGCAAGACTAAGGACAAAGTGTGCAAGGTGATCATTGACAATGGGAGTACTGACAACCTAGTATCCACAGAGATGGTGGAGAAATTGGAGATGAAGACAAATGCACATCCAAGGCCCTACAAAGTCTCATGGCTGCAAAAAGGACACCAGGTAATGATCACTAAACAATGCCTGGTTGAAATTAAAATAGGAGGATATAAAGATGAAATCCTATGTGATGTAATTCCCATGGACGTATGCCACATTCTGTTGGTAAGACCATGGAAATTTGATAGAAATGTGATTCACGATGGAAGGAAGAATACATATACATTGGAGAAGAATGGTACGACGCATATGTTGCTGCCAATGGAGGAAAAGAGAGTGAAAGAGGAAGCCAGCACAAGCATACTTCTCATGAGTGGGAAGGAACTCCTGAAAGAAGTCAAGGAAGAACAGGAGATGCAGTTCGTTGTGGTGAGGAAGCCCAGAGTCATCCTTACAAGTACATCAGTGAATGATCTACCTGAAGAAGTTCAGGAGCTGCTGGATAATTTTGTTGATATAGTGATGGATGAGCTGCCAAACTCATTGCCACCCATAAGGAGTATCAGTCATCATATCAACTTGATACCAGGAGAAAGCCTGCCAAACAAAGCAGTGTACAGATTAACACCTCGAGAAAATGAGGAAGTGAAGAACCAAGTCCAAGAGTTGTTGGATAAGGGTTTAGTTAGAGAAAGTTTGAGCCCATGCGCAGTACCAACTATGTTAAGCCCAAAGAAAGATGGAGGATGGAGAATGTGCATAGACTCGAGAGCCATCAACAAGTTCACCATCAGGTACAGATTTCCTTCACCGAGAATGGATGACTTAATGGATTGCTTAAGTGGAGCAAATTTATTTTCTAAGATAGATTTGAAAAGTGGATATCACCAGATCAGGATGAGAGAAGGTGATGAATGGAAAACAGCCTTTAAGATGAATGAAGGTCTGAATGAGTAGTTGGTTATGCCATTTGGCCTAATGAATTCCCCGAGTACTTTTATGAGGTTGATGAATGAAATTGTGAAAGATTTCATTGGCAAGTTTATGGTTTTATATCTGGACGATATACTGATCTTTAGAAAGACTAAAGAGGAGCATTTGAGACACCTAACGTTGGTAATGAGGAGGCTACAACAGGAGAAGTTGTTGATCAATTTGAAGAAATCCTCTTTTATGAAAATAGAGCTCATTTATTTGGGCTTCGTGATCTCTTTGAATGAACTAAAGATGGATCCATAGAAGGTGAAAGCGATCATAGAATGGCCATCACCAAGGAGCATGTTCGAGGTAAGAAGCTTTCATGGTTTAACAAGTTTTTATAGAAAGTTCATTAGGGACTTCAGTGGGATTTGTGCACCAATGATGGATACAGTGAAGAAGCAGCACAAGTCTTCTAAATGGACAGAGGAGGCTGAAATGAGCTTCAATATACTGAAGGAGAAGATAACAGAACAACCAATTCTGGCCTTACCGAATTTCGAAAAGACATTTCATGTAAGATGTGATGCAAGTGGAGTTGCAATAGGAGCAGTTTTGAGTCAGGACAATCGACCTGTTGCCTATTTCAGCGAGAATTTGAATGAGACTAAGAGGAAATACTTCACATACGACAAAGATTTTTATGCCATAATTCAAGCTTTGAAGAAATGGAGGCATTATCTTGTCCCGCAAGAGTTTGTCTTGTACAACGATAACCAAGCTTTACAATTCATAACCCGACAAGAAAAATTGAATCGGAGGCATGCAAAATGGGTTGAATTTATGAAAAAATTTACTTTTGTCATAAAACATATTGTTGGGAATGCTAACAAGGTTGTTGATGCGTTAAGCAGGAGATGTTTGATCATGCAGGATTTCCAGGTGAAGACCTTGGGGTTTGAACACCTTAAGGATATGTATTGTGATGATACAGATTTCAAGGAGGCCTATGAAGCATGTACAAGCCTTGTATTGAGAGATAGAAGTCAGTGGACAGAGTATATGGTTCAGGAAGGATTGTTGTTCAGAGGAAATCAATTGTGCATACCAATATGCTCAATGAGGGACAATCTTCTGAAGGAGAAGCATAGTGGAGGATTGGCTGGACATTTTGGCCATGACAAAACGTTTGCACATTTGAGTAGCTCATACTATTGAACAGATGTGATAAAGTTGGTGAACAGATGTAGAATCTGCCAACATGCTAAGGGGAAAAGGCAGAACACTGGATTGTATCAACCATTGCCAATACCAGACAGACCTTGGGATGCAATAAGCATGGATTTTGTGTTGGGATTGCCAAGAACACAAAGAGGATTTGATTCCATATTTGTGGTGGTGGATAGATTTTCAAAGATGGCACATTTCATCCCATGCCAGAAGACCAGTGATGCAACAAATGTTGCAAATCTGTTTTTCAGAGAAGTTGTGAGACTTCACGGCCTACCCAAGAGCATTGTCTCAGACAGAGACACAAAATTTGTTGGTCACTTTTGGAGGACGTTGTGGAAGAATATGGGGACAGATTTGTCCTTCAACTCA